>JAMAKQ010000207.1:0-15588 GCA_023628475.1 Chaetomiaceae sp. PF1801
AAGTTGGAAGGTGGTGGGGTCTGAGAAAAGTGTCCGGTTCGCTATGTTGTCCGACTCGCTATGCAAGTACGTTATTGGTATTTTATCCATGGTGTGTACCTTGACCTTCATGTTAAGTATTGAGCTCAAGCCCATGAGATTCGGCTTGTTTAGTTCTCGTCTGGTTGGCTGAGGTACATGTACAATTTTAGTTGTATCCAGACGATCAAAGTGCGCGGTGGTAAGAGGATCCAAAGGATAACAAGAGAAAAAAGGCGGAGAGAAGAAAGAAGAAAGAAAGAAACTAAGAAAAAAAAAAAAAGGGTAGAAACAAATCCAACTTGAAGACAAACAGACTTTTGACGACCAGAAGTGTTCCATCATCATGACCCAGACCGAATCAACTCAACCATCCAACTGACGCTCAGTCTCTGCAAGCTTCTGACCATACCGGGACCACCGCTTCGGAGGATCATCCGGCGCCGTGTCCGGATCGGGATCAGGGAAGAAGGACTTGGGTCCGAGGCCGGCCTTCTTCTGAAACACGACAATGATGTCGGACCCGCCGAACTGGAAGTATGCGATGGGATCGCCCTTTTGCACCAAGAAGGGGAAGGTCGGCTGGGTGATGTCCGTCTTGGCCCGGACGAGAGGAACCACCGAGTCCACTTGGGCCATGCCGATGGGGAGGACTGCCACAGACGTTAGAGATGCGCGTATTTTCAAGCGGAAAAGACTGGAACTGTACTGACCGGCGACCAGCCCAATATCACCATCAGGCGACGTGCTCGTGTCAATGACAAACAACCCACGCGTCTGCAGGAACTGATACCCAGCCCCATCAACAGCCTCAATGTGCACCAACTCCTTATGCTTCTCAGTACGCCTGCCAATACACCGACGCTTCTTGAAATTTCCCCCAGCCGGATCAGCAATAACCTGGAGGTACGCACCCCCCTGCACCACCCTCGCCTCAACCACCGTCCCCGAAACAGGCGCGTGCAGACGGTGGTAGTTGTACGTGCACAAGAACGAATGCGACCAGACCCCGCCCGCGAACGACGACGCATACCGGCTGCCGTTGAGCAGCGCGTTGATGTCCCAGGGGATGCCCTTGACGGGCACCGTGGGCGGCACGATCTGGTCGGCACCCGGGTCGCTCTGGTCGTTGGCGTCGATGGTGAAGGCCGCGTCGAAGCGGCTGTCGGCCGGGTAGACCACCACCCTGTTGTCTCCCTGCCCGGCGATGGGGCGGGGCACGGCAAGGCGGCGGCCGAAGAACTGGTTGAAGGTTTGGTAGGCGGATCCGTCGGGGCTTTCGCTCTCGGCTGTGTTGTAGAGTTTGGCCTGCTGGAAGGAGGCGAATGTTTCCGCGCTGAAAGAGCTTGTGCTGTTCATGAACTCGCCCATTTGCTGGGCGAAGAGGACCATCCACGCGGAAAGGGGCTTGAGGGGCTGGTTTTCAGAGGCTGGTGTGATCTCGGTCTGGTCGGCGGAGAGGGGCACTTGGTCCAAAACGAAGTAGAAGATGCAGAGCATGTCGTAGACTTTGGTCGAATCCGCATGCTCCGACGGGACCCAGTTGAGGAAGCCCGCCATCCAGTTGAGAAAGGTGGTGCCGTCTTTGATGTGCTGGGCGAGCAGCGGGTTCTTCTTGGGGTCCGGAAACCCCTTGAGAGCCGCGGCCACGGCCGTGTTGACATTGTCAAGACCGCCGACGAGGGTGACTAGCTGGTTGATGATCGGAGGCCAGTCACCTCCACCGCTATACGTTTTCATGGGCATAGTGAATGGGTTGAGGGATCGCTTGGGGCAACTGTTTTGTTAAGTTGCAAGGTGATTTGGCTCAACATCTGCACCGACGAGACGTGTAGAAGTTGCAATACAGGAAGAGGATGGATTGATGCCATCTGAGTGACGTTGGCAGAGGGAGAATGATCCATCATCTAGACAAACATGACGCAAGATCCCCGATGGGGCACACTTGCAGGAGTTCATCCGATGGCGGTTTGGGACTGAAGCCCGCAGGGGGCTCATTCCCGACTCCCCGGGCATGATGCTCGGTCGAGACAGGTGCGCTGAAGGACATACCAGGGAAAGGGATAAGTAAAGGAGTTTGTGGTACCAAACGTGTGATGGTCTTGTGCCTTTGTATGGTGAGCGTTGGCCATGAACATGAAGATCAGATGGGTATGGAGGACTTGCCATTCAGCCATTGATACACCAACACCGGTCGCGTATCACGAGCCTCTCCGCAATCCAAATTGCCCCTGACCTACCCAACCTAATCCCTCATCTGCCTAACATTGAGATTAATCCTCTTATTCTTCATCCACCCCCTCCACCCCTCATACCTCCCCTCCTCCGCCGGCCAATCCTCCAAATAATCCGGACAAGTCCCCTTCAACACCTTCGGCACGCCGTGCCACGCAAACCTCGACTCCTTCGTCATGTAAATCGCATCCCCCGACCTCAGCCTCAACAACAAATACTCCTTCCTCCTCCCATCCCTCCCCTTCACCACCTCCTCCTTATCTGAGTCACCTTCATTCGGCGCAATCATAAACAACGCCTCACACCCCAAACTCAAGCTCACCAGCCCCTTATCCGTCTCCTCCGACACGTCGCGGTGCATCATCATGGTGTCGCCAGGCGTGTAGAAGTTGACGATAGCCGCCTGGGCGTTTGTTTCGGGGAAGAGTCCCTCAAGAAAACCGGCCACGTCCGGTGGGAAAGTGGGCGGTTCCTCGCCGTCTGGGTAGACGCGGTTCGTCCAGTCGTATTGCCCGCCGAGCGTCACCCAGTGCAGCTTGCGCTCGAGGACTTGTTTGATGGTGAGGGGCTTGTGGACGGATGGGTCCTTGGGGGTGAAGGTTACCGGGGAGGTTGGGGGGTAGGAGAAGAAGGAGGTGTCGCCGTCGGGGGTGGAGGAGGGGTCCGGGTAGGGGAGGTTGAAGTGCAGGTGGAGGTTGGTTTGGTGCATTGGGTCGCTGAGGTCGCGGTGGATGAGATGACTTAGGAGGACTCGTTGGACCTCGGGTGGGACGAGGGAGGGGACGATGAGCAGGCCTGGGTGATGTGAGCGAAGGTGGATTACTAGGGGTGAATGACCGACATACCTGGTAGGAGAGGGTGGTAGAATATCGGAGCGTCCTTAGTCGCCTGGAACTCAGGGGCGTCGCTGGGGCAGATGTGGCGAAACGAGCGGTTGAGGGCTTCGACGGGGATGGTACCCGCGAGACAAAACTCGGCGGCACTCTCTGGGTCTTGCAGATCGTCGATGTCTTTGCTGAGTAGGTCCTTGGCCTCAGTCCTTGAAAAGCCTTTCCACTTGGCCCTGAGCTCATCTGATGGTTGCTCATGCGCATCGAGGTGTTTGATGTCAACCGTCATCTTGAGTCTTCGACTGCAGACTCGCGACAAGAGAGAAAAAAGTGAGTTAAGAAAAGCAAAAGCAGTAAAGTGTGTCTAATTCAGCAGTTGAGATGAGTTTAAATTGCTGGGCTCTTCTCTACCACAAGAGGTTCTTGTTTGCAATTTGCATGAGATGCAGTCGTGAAATCGAGACCCCTCATGAATTGACAGCTGCAAGAGGCTGCCTGCCGCCTGCATCAGCACTGAAAGAAACCCTGCGAGTGGGGCCATGCGCCACGAGGCTGGTGCAACCCGCTCGACGCGGCGCGCTTCGCGTCATTGACCAGCAACCGATCCCTTGTTGATAAACTTGGCCAAATTTGATTGCATCCTCCCTTTGAACTGCGCTCTCGACCTTCTCTCGGGCACCTTCTGCCTTTCGAGCCCCATGCTACCGGCCCCTGTACGACAGTAAGTGCATTTGCATGCCGAAGCGCATCTGACGACTTTTTCTTGCTCTCTTTTCGATCGGTTTCCCAACTTTCCGACCGGGCTCGTTTGTTTAGTCCCCGACGCTCGTTGCCCCTCATCGTCACCACTCCAACTCGACGACCCCCACCATTCGCCGTGCGACCTGCCTGCTCGACCACGACGTTCTGCACCCGACGACTGCGGTTCCGAAGCCGCGCGGGATTATCGACAACTAGTTCTCCGACAATCGCTGTAACGAATATTAACCATGGAAAACTACCAGAAACTCGAGAAAGTCGGCGAAGGTATGCGGTCAACTTCCTTGCCCCTCTGCCGCTGTCGCCGACTCGGACACTGACATGCATGTGTCGCCTGCAGGCACGTACGGCGTCGTCTACAAGGCCCGCGACCTCAACAATGGCGGCCGCATTGTCGCCTTGAAGAAGATCCGCCTCGAGGCCGAGGACGAGGGCGTCCCGTCGACCGCCATCCGCGAGATCTCGCTGCTCAAGGAGATGCGCGACCCGACCATCGTGCGCCTGTTCAACATTGTCCACGCCGACGGCCACAAGCTCTACCTCGTGTTCGAGTTCCTCGACCTGGACCTCAAGAAATACATGGAGGCGCTGCCCGTCAGCGACGGCGGACGGGGCAAGGCGCTGCCTGAGGGCACCGGCGCCCAGCTGCACGGGCTGGGCCTCGGCCCGGACATGATCAAGAAGTTCATGAGTCAGCTGTGCGCCGGCGTGCGCTACTGCCACAGCCACCGGATCTTGCACCGCGATCTCAAGCCGCAGAACCTGCTGATCGACCGCGAGGGGAACCTCAAGCTCGCCGACTTTGGCCTGGCTCGCGCATTCGGCGTCCCGCTCCGCACCTACACCCACGAGGTCGTCACGCTCTGGTACCGCGCGCCCGAGATCCTGCTTGGTGGACGCCAGTACTCGACTGGAGTCGACATGTGGTCGGTCGGCTGCATCTTTGCCGAGATGTGCACACGCAAGCCGCTCTTCCCGGGCGACTCGGAGATTGACGAGATCTTCAAGATTTTCCGGTACGTTTTGACCCTCCCTGACCCCATGACCAAGCTAACCTTTGTCTTTCCTCCCCAGCCTCCTCGGCACCCCGACCGAAGACATCTGGCCCGGCGTCACCAGCTACCCCGACTTCAAAGCTTCCTTCCCCAAGTGGGCCCGCGACCCGTCAGTCCCTCTCTGCGCCAACCTGGACGAAGCCGGCCTGGACCTCCTCGAGATGATGCTCGTCTACGACCCCGCCGGCCGCATCTCGGCCAAGCAGGCCTGCAACCACCCATACTTCGAGGGCCTCGAGACGACCAACCACCGGCCGCAGCAGCAGTACCATGGCAGCAGCTACCACTAGGACGGGATGGCGATTGCCATGGGTTACAAGACGGTCCACCCGAATGCTCTGCGCCGCATGCTGCCGCCTGCTGCTGCGCCTGCGGCGGGGGCGGGTCGGAAGCTGTAGAGGGTTTCGGCTGGACCAGAGAGCGTCGATACTCGCCTGCGGCGCTCGTGCTCGTCGACCGAGGAGATCACCGCCTGAAGTATGCAATAGTGTCTTGCGTTCAGGATACGGCCGAGCAGAAGGGGTTTCTCTATGGAGTTGGCATTTAGGGTGGCGTTGGAGTTGAGGTTCGGAAACACGGCATAATATTGCATGGGGGGCGAGGTCTGTAGGTACACGAGGCATGGAAGTGCATATCAAGGACAGAGGAAGCTGGCTGGTTGGGGACAAAAGGTTTGCCATGGGAGCAGTCTCATGTTCCGACTGCATCTTAACTGCAGCAGTGGAGATACTCACCAGAGACCTATTCTTCCCGCAGCCATGAGCTGGTTGTTGCGAGCTGGCTAGGATCTTTCCTTCCTCTGACGTAGCAAACCTGTTGTATGGAGTAGCGACGCGGCGTCTAGTAGAGACGTGGAATGGATGGGATGAACATTCTATTCTAGGGCTTGATGTTCTGCTAATGCTCTGTTATGCTGTTTGGCCCCTTTGGTGTACGTTGCTGGGCATATTTGACAGGTCACATATCACACTTTGCCCATTCCATTTCGCGATGTGTATTTTGTGTTTGCACGAGACGGATATCCACGCCGCAAGCATTGAGCAAACGAATGCATACCGGTGGCGCGCTGGTTGCAGATGGGGCGGAACAGGGTGCATGCACGCGCTCTTGCGGCGATGTCGATGTCGATGTACGGTTGCGGCTCAGCACGCGCTGAGGTGTGTAGAACTCTGGCTACCTGTCCCGGGAATCTCGTTGGCATGGAGGCGTGTGTCTGCCTGTCAAGCTCCTGATACCCACAAGAGAACCGCCTAGTTGGAACCTCATACTCCGGACTCAAGATGCGCAAATGCGTGGCCGTCAAGCCGACCCGACTTGCAGCCAACCATCCTAGATCTGCGACATCTCGAGATACAGCAGACAAACAATGTCAGTTAAAGTTTAGCAGACCAACAGTTGTAACAGCCCGGACTGCCTAAGATCGGTCTATTTCGGCGGGTCTCGATGTCAACCAACGATCCAACTGTCCCGCGCCCCCGATCCAAAGAAGATCAAGTGAAGATGAGTTAGGAATACAAAGCGGGATGCCGCCGTTTCATCCACGAGCAGACATACCGGAGATTGCCGTACCAAAGCCCCTCGCTAACCCCATAATATATCCCAACAGCCGCGTTACTGTCGCTATCCGCGGCCGCAGGCTGCTTTTCTCTCCAGGTTGCTGCACGTTGCCGATGTCTATGGGAGCATTCGGTCCCGGGTCGTCGACGAGCCGCTGCACGAAGGGACCAGGTGGGGCGGAAACTTCCAGCCATTTTAAACTCGCGGCTTCCGAGAAGGACCATTGGCCGACCAAGCGCAGAGACCCGCCAATTGCTAAATCGGTCATGGACCCACTCGTATGATTTGCTGGCCTTAACCGCGCCGCAAACATCAGGATGCTAAGCGCCTGACCTCCTTCCTGGCGGCTAGGACGGGCGCATGCTTGAGGGACATTGAAATGCGGCCGCTGCTTTGATGACAGATGTTTGTTTTCTGAACGTTGGATGCCATGTTGCCGAGCAGTAGGGGTCGGACGACACCCCGAATCTACCCCTGAGGTGCAACTGCGGCGCTGTAGGGTCCTGCAACTTCATGTTCGCCACTGGCAGCCTCCCACGACAATCCGGTGGGCAATGAACCGACGATAAAGGACAGTTGTCCAGAGAACAAGTCTAAGACAAGCGAGACGGAGTTCTTTGGCCCCCACAGAATGCCAGATTCGGACTGTGAAACGAGACGTTCGGCACCTGTTATTTGGCAGTCTGGAAGCAGGCCCACACTTGCGGCCTCCCGAGTCCTTCATCGCCGTCTGATAGCCAGCACATGGCGGCACAACCGCGGGCCCTGCCCGTCCGATAGACGCGGGGAATTTACCGAAGGGCGAGGGCGGCGCGTGTCTGCGCCTCCGCAACCTGCCGAGAACTCGGCCGCCAGGTCCGGGGTAGCTTTGAGCTCTGTTGCACCGAGGGGCGCGTGCGGTTGACCTGAGTGGCGCTGAGGCGTGAACCGTGTAAATAAATACGTCGGAGTGTGGCTTGCACGGTTGGCGGCATAAACATGCCGCTGAAAGAGGTGCGGTAGTTGCCACGGTTTACGTCGGCGTTGACCAGCCATACTTACGCGTCGTTCAGCAAGCAAAGGGTGGCTTGTTCAGGACGTTGTTCCCATGATTCTAGTAAGAGTGGCTTTGTTGGGAAGGAGACGAATGCCCTCAGCCACTGCAATGGAGCTGGACCTCGGCGCCAAGATGAGGGCTGAGGTTGTAGCTCTTAACCAAGCTGCGTGCTGTCCCCACGTGAAATTGTTAGCAAGAACCAAGCTACGCCGACCCAAGCGAGGCGCATGAACCTACCGTCGTCATCGCATGGCTTTCTCAAATTGCATTCTCGCAATCTGTCATGCTCTGCGACCACCGACATGGCAAACGGGATTTGTCACCGACAATGGACAATGGAAGCTGAGCCGAGATTGATGCCAGGCTCCAATCCCTTGACTTTCCAGGAATGAGAGAAAATTCCTCGAGATATGCAGCGGCAGTGCTCGCTGCCACGGCGACGCCGTCAACAATGCAGTGGACGTCAAAATTTTCGACCTCATCCTCCAACAGCTCGCACCGTTCCAGCTCAGCCCCGTCGACGCAACCCAATTGGACCGCGCAGCAAGTTTCTGATCAAGACATGCAGCAGCCCAATCGCGATCACGGGCCTCCGCGGGGCTGGCCATGCCGAAAGCCCGGCACAGCGGCCGCGTTTGACAAAGATGCGGAGGCCTTCGAGTTGTCCGACTTACTCGGTTGGCCTCCGGAATTTCTTCCGGACCCCTCCTTCCTCCTTTCCGCCAAGAAGGGTTCTGGTGCTTCTGTCTGGTGAGGGGTTAAAATGACATTTGGGCGGTGAGTTGGACAACGCGATATGGGAGGTGAAGTGGCGGCCGCGATGAGCGGGGTAAAAGAGGTGGTGCGGCCATTTACACACACCGCCTGCTGTGAAGCAGCTCGACGATGCACATCCCATGCACGATCCAGGGGAAGCTGTCGTTGTGTCGCCACCAAGCTGCTCGATGCATCCCGCCGTCGATAGTGGCTGGAAAACCCCTTTGTGATAATATCCAACGGAGGTACCGTCACTTGAAACATCGGATCGTGGGGGTTGTTTGGTTGCGATGTTTCAACGGATGCGACATGCTTGGCGGTTGACATGTCTCCGGCAGGCTTCGCACTTCGGACGAGTTTTTGAGGTCGTCTTTGACACTTCAACAAGCAAGTGAAAGCAGGTTTTGTTGCTCGGCAATGGAAGCATGACTGGCCCCATTGCCCATGTGGTTTGCAGAGCGGTGGCACGCGGCTGGTCCCTGCATCTGCCCCGCATGACCGGCGGGACGGCATCTGATGCCCTCGTCGGCCGATTTTTTGGAGGAGACCGAGGTCTTTATTCCAACAACAGCTTGAGATCTACCTAGACCGAGGTTTGATGTCCATTTCCAACCCTAAGAGTACGGAGTACTTCGTACATGAGTGCGTTTCGTTTCATGCCATGTGGTGTTGAGTTTTGAGTCTTGGCATCGGCGCCCAGGGTCCATCATGGGGGGCTGGCTGACTGCGGGAGGGACGTGCGAGCCTGAGCTTTGGCCCTCGCTCTCGGAGCTCCAACTTGATGTCCAGATCTCAGATCGATCTTTGACAAATCTCCTCGACCGGCGTTGAGGGCTACAATGCAAGCCGCCGCAACAAAACGACCGGCCTCCCTTCATCGCCGGGACAGGTATTCTCAACCAGCGCCTTGGTTTTTGAGATGAAAGCCAGCCCCTCCATTCCTCTTCTGGCGTTGACCCGCGTTTTGAGAACACAAACCCCTCGCTTGTTTCACGTCTGAGCGCGGGGATCGCAGCGCGCCAATGGCTGCGGCGGACGCGGGATCGCTGGCACTGGGAATCTCGCGTGCGCAGCTGACAGCCACTCATCAATCGCGTTATGCACTCCTTGGGTGGTCGCATGGAGCCCGAAATGCAAATCTCAAGCCATTCAAATCGCGGTGGCACCAACGAAGGTCAGGGCGGACAAGGCCACAACACACCCGCGATTGATGTCTAATTGCCAACACCAAGGGAGGAGGGCAGCTGCACCGAGTCTGCTGGCGATGGCTACGTCGAGGGTGCAGTCGCGCACCAGTCCCGTCATGATGATCACGATTAAGGCGCATGCTTCTCAAGCGTGACCCTTGGGTTAGTCTGGAATCTGCAATCCAGTGTTTCTTGTTTCGCGGGAGTTGCCCTGGTGCACACGCAAGTAAACCGATCCGACTTGCCAAACTCGGCAACATCTCCCTTGACACCGCTCCGACCCCCGTTTATCTCTGACACTCGAAACCCGATCAAAGCTGCCTCCGTTGACTGGAAGGAAGAAAGGGGCCGAAAGCTCCAACAAATTTGACCGACCGCCGCTTCCTCGTGGGTTGAACTTTTGCGCTCTCCCTCGCGCGTGCCTTCCTTCCGTGAGTTGCCTGCGCTTTCCCTTCTTCTCCCTGGCCAAGCCGGATTTTCGAAGCGAACCGAAGGGTTTGACCGACTCCCTCCTCGCCGGCGACATACAAAATCAGAGACCAGACGCTCTTTTGTCGACGGCGCCATCCGACGACTCCACACAGACTGCATCTTGCAAGACCGCCTGAGAGGGGCATTTGAAGCTCACCGCCGGCAAACCAACAGAAGCCTACCAGGTACCTCTTGTTTTGGAATTGCAGTAGCAGTCTCCAGTCCATCGACAACTCATCGCCTTGGCTCATTGGACAAGTTGCTCCCAACCATTCGTCCAGCGTCAACAAGCTTTTTTTACCTTGCGTTTCGAAGTGCCCCACTCCGCCACGCCCCCGTTTGCCGCTGCAACAGGAGAGCGAATCAATCCGCAGACACCGCACCGACAAGGAGCAACGGGCGACTCCTTGAACACGCTGGGCTCGACATACGGTGCAACACAGCGCCAGCCGACCGCGCTTTCACTTTGGCGCGCGACTGACACCCCGGTCGACTTTACCGCGGGCCTGCAGCGTTCTGCCATATTAACCCGCCGGAGCCCTCGAGGCCCGGATCCAAAATACTTTGACGAGACGCAGCATTGCAACTCCACGGCAGCGCCGATTTTGGTGTAGTCTTTCCTTTCACGACATTTCTTCATCCGCTGGCTCGGAGCTTTTCACCGCCCCATCCCCTAATTTATCCCCGCAATCTTCCCGGCATCGTCGACCGATCCCGCATCAACCTTCATCAACAATCCACCAACGATCTGGGCCCGGCAACACCTTAGTGCACAGACCAGACCGCTAGCTCCAGCTCTAGCATCTGACTCGGGATCACGAATCGGCGGTCGATCTTGCTTGTCGCTCCCTAGGATCGCATCGCCAGTGTTTGACTACACCGTCCAGCTCAGGCCGCCTGTTCGATTTCGAAACAAGCTCGACTCCGCCGCTCTGCAACTCGAGCGAGTCATCGCATCCCCTATCAGCGTGATTCACTTTGTGATCCACGCTATCTGCTACAGCCACCTCCGAGACCATTCTTCCGCGTCGCGCAAACTCGGAGCTGCCCGCCCCACATTTCCCGGGATCGCCACCGCCCCGGTCCAGCGGTCAAGCTGCGCTATTGTTTTCCGGCTCTTGGCATCTTGTTGTTCGTGTGGGGGAACTGGGTAAACACAGCTGCTTGCACTGGCAGACTGTGAAGATCTGTAGGTGCACTCTTTTTACATTTTTTTGCTTCTGGCAGATGCTCGAGCTGCCGAGTTCTGCCCGAGGCATTTCTCGTCTGTTCCAGGCTCGTCCGGTGTGGCCGTCGGGTTCCCTCACAGCTCGCCAGGGGCAAGCTTGGCACTTTTGCCCCCCCTCGCATTGCAGTCGGGTTCGCCAGAAGCCTGGACTCGCTGATCGCGCAACCCCCCTCGCGGCGACCGACACAGCGGGCCACCTCGGCGCAACCCCTGCACCTGGACCCCTGTCCGCCTGGGCCGACCGCCCCCTGGAACGCCTGCTGCGCTCAGCCTCGTGGACATTGCACGTCACCCTCTGAGAAAGCCACTGACACGCATCAGCAGGGTCTGCCCACTCCGCCTGCAGAGGACGCCCATTCGGCGGCCCACGCTCTAACACCAGCTGTCTGTTCAGCCTTTCCGCCCGCTCTGCCGAGCCCGCCGATTCGGCCGCTTCCCCGGTATTGACGGCGATTGTCCACATGAGCTTCGCCGCAGGCATCTCGTGTAGGCTCGTCAGTTGTTGATGTACGCGCACCCTTGCGCACATCTTCTCCCTCCGCATCCCCACCCGTCCCCCCTTTTGGGTTTACTATAACTCTTTGGCTTTTCGTCATCCCTACCCGACCTTGATCTTTTCTCTCCCCTATTCACACTCACACAGGAGAGAGGAAGTCGGGCACTTCTCAATCCTGCCACACCTTACCCCTGAACACGACAACAACTCCACATCAACCTCGCCCACTCCACCACTGCTCTCACACCTACCGAGGGTCGACTCACAACACCACACCAACATGGAGTCACTACCGATGCTCAGCCCAGCTGAGCTTAACGCTGCAGCCTTGGAACACTTTGTCTACCAGCCCGTCGACAAGGAGATGATCAGGTACCTGGCAAAGGCCGCCTCAAATGTCATCCAGTGCGATCCCAGCATGATGCCGCCACCAACACAGACATCCCGGTCGCGGCAGCCACCACCACAAGCCGTCACCAGCAGCGACAACCCGCTCCCCTCGATCGAGAAGTTCATTACTCAGCTGGTCGTCTCGTCCAACGTGCAGGTACCAACGCTCATGTCGTCGCTGGTCTACCTGCGCCGCCTCAAGTCCCGCCTGCAGCCCATGGCCAAGGGCCTGCGCTGCACTACGCACCGCATCTTCCTGGCGTCGCTCATCCTGGCCGCCAAGTACCTCAACGACAGCAGCCCCAAGAACAAGCACTGGGCCAACTACAGCGTCGTCTCGACGCACGCCTACAGCTTCGGCTTCAGCCGCACCGAGGTCAACTTGATGGAGAAGCAGCTCCTGTTCCTGCTCGACTGGGACCTGCGCATCTCGGAGGAGGATCTGTACTACGAGCTCGACCACTTCCTGGCCCCGATCCGCGCCGACATCGAGGCCCGCCACATCCGCCGCATGCGCCGCAAGCAGGAGCAGGAGGCGCGCGAGCGCCAGCTGCACGAGGAGCGCCTGGCCCGCCAGCGCGAGCGCGAGGAGGAGGCCCGCCTCTGGCGCGCCCTCGCCCAGCCGCCACCGCCCGCCGTGGTTCGGGATGTGTCCCAGGAGCGCACGGCGTATGCCACGCCGCCGGCGTCGCGCGGCTCGTCCCGCTCCCGCCAGCAGGACTACACCCCCTCCCACTCGCGCGGCAGCAGTCGCGACGTGTCGCCGCCAGGCTTGTACTCGAGCGCCTCGTCGTATGCCGGGTCGGAAGCCAACTCGCGCGCCACCACCCCGCTCAGCGAGGCGGATATCACCACGGCGCCTTACCAGCCGTACATCTATGATGAGACTGCCGCGAATGCCATGTGCGACTCGCCCATGCAGGAGGAGGTTGTCTGTGAGCCGCCGTGCGTGCCGGAGAAGGACGCTGTGTATGCGCTTGCGAATGCGAATGCGCGCGGGCGGAAGCAGATGCTTCCTTATGAGATTAGTGTGGAGGATCTGAAGCATATCGAGGAGTCTGCGAGGGGGCCGGGGAAGAGGATGAGGGGAGTTCTGGGGAGGGTTTTTGGGACGGCGCGGTGAATGAGTGAGTGATGGGGAAGGGGGTGGATTTGGTTACGAGCATGATGACATGAGCTGAGGTGTTCGGTGGTTTGGGCGGTTGGTTTGGTTTTGCATCATGGGTGGTGGTGTCGGCTTGCATTCCTGGTTGAGTGCTTCGCTCATCTACACGCACCCAGAACGGAGTTTGGGATTATGGCCTTCTGGTTTGGGAGTTGTCCTTTGCTTACCAAAAGCGAGGCGCTTGTCTGCTATACTATACTATACCGGGTGGTGCGGTGCATTGGATGGGTAGATCTGGATAGATCTTGTTTGGGTTACCTTATCGGTATCTGGATCTTGAGCAGGAGGACGGTGCCAGCGGATCTTGGGCGTTTTGGCATATCTGCGGCGTCATCATCATCATACCAGGGCATGGCATGTCGGTTGGTGGGATAATCACTGGATGGATGAGACTACGGAAGCATGTAATAGTGTAATGACCATGAGAATTGAGATACCTCATTTCTGATCTTGCATCTCCTCACAACGGATCTCGACGATGCCTGCAGTGGTGTTCAAACATGTGGCGATGGCGGCGTTCCGAGTCCAAATCGAAGCTTCCAGGTTGCGAACTTCGAATCCTCCTACCCGACCGCTCGCTCGAGTTGCTCCGGTCCATTGCAGCTGGAAAGACCTCCCTCGAGCTAAGGTCTGGCCCCTCATCTGACTCTGGGGAAGTGAGGGGTAAGCTGTTCGCCACGTTTCACCTTAACTTCCATCCCAACTGTGTGTGTATGAAGTGCCCGGCCAGACCAGATGGTGCTTGCTCCGTTGTTTCTGTTCTGCTGCATGCGAGCGACACGGAACACCCGATCTCTCCCGAATCGATGGGATAAAGTGGCGTTGTTTTTGGTTACCTCAGTTAGCAATCTACGCGGAACACTGGACTTGCTGGCTGGCCTGTTCTGCGGACCGCATCCTCATCTTATCAACAGTGATCGGACCGCGATGGGCGCTGGATTGGCCGGTCTGGCCTGGCCTTGTGGGAGGGCCGCGTTATGCGGTGGGTACTCAGTAAGTATGAGTTGGTCGTGTTGTTGTGTTACAGATGAGATGGGACGGGATGAAGTGAGGTGGATGAGGAGGGGCTGGACGGCCGGTCGCCTTGGGGTCGGGCGGGGGTGGGTCGGTAACACCGGGCCCGGCGCCGGAATTGTTGCATTGTATTGTACCGAAGTTGACCTGCGCTCAGTATTGTACAACGATTGAGGCGATCACCACTGCGCCTGCTGACAGGCGTGTGTAATCGTGAGAGGCAGAGCCGGAGATTACGCATCTGCCGTCAGCAGCTTATTGCAGGCAGGCTTTCCCCGGATTCACATGGGTTGACGCCGAGGCAGATCGATGCTGAGCCATGGTGCTGCTTCAGCCACTTGCACGAGCATTGCCGTTTTGGGCAAGTCAAGGTCCAATCCCGCCCTCAACACCAAAAGATGTGGCTTGCTTTGCCCGGCTGCTGTGCCAACTCATGATCAGGCTCTGCTCGACTCGAGATCAAAGCATCTTGTTCCAGCTTGTTGCACGTTCACCGCCCAAAAGCCAACACCTCAACGCAGAGTCACGACCCGCGTTTCGGGCAGAGGGGCCGTGCAGCGACAGCAGTGATTGGCCTAGCCCGATGGAGTGGCACAGGATCGACTGGCTGCCAGCGTGTCGGGTTGAAACAAAGCTGGAAAGTGGGTGCGCACCTGCAGAGGCGCGATTTCCAATGAATCGGCAGACTCACGAGAGCTGCTTGTTTCGGCTGCCTTGCCTTGCAGCTGGCAGACACCAACAAGCCACGGGGCAGACTGCAAGGGGAACGCGTCACGGGTGTCGGGAAGTTTGGTGCACTGCCACGAAAAGATTTTGAAGTTGGCAATCGGTTGGGCAGCGGTCGGCGTGTCGGGTTCGTTTGAGAGTCCGCTTATTCCAGTAGTTACTAGCCATGTCTCGTTGCCGACGCGATGCTTGGAAAGCTGGCCTGGCCTGTTTCGCGCCTCGTGATGTCCAGTCGCGGAGGGGTGATCGCGTCGCCTGTCCTCTGGAAGGCATGGCAGGTGATGTTGAGACGAGCGGGGCAAGCGGAGCCGCTAGCGGAGGCATGGTTTTGCCGGAGGACCCGCAGCCCATGAGCCCTAACCCTTCCTATAATATGCAACTCTAACGTCAAGTCTCCAACAACCTGGAAGCCAGATCCCTCAATCCAATATTCCTTTGACTGTCATGGCAACGGCCGCCGCAGACCACCGCACTAGGCGCGCGGCAATCAGATAAGCTAAAGGGACAAAATAAACACAAAAGCTCAGTTTGATGATAAGAGCTTTATTTTACTTTTATTCCTTTTCTTGTGTATTCTTTTTTCCATTCTCTAACGTATTTGCATAGCGAGTGGGCCAGCATAGCGAGTGGGCCACTTTCGTTCAACCTCAATCACTTTGTATAAG
>JAMAKQ010000208.1:0-15230 GCA_023628475.1 Chaetomiaceae sp. PF1801
TAAAATGTCGATTTAAGGTGTAAATCTTCGTGGGCCACTCGCTATGGTGGGCCACTCGCTATGCAAGTACGTTATCTCTATAGTAATCCTGCTTCTACGTACAACTTTATATAAAGGTTACTTGTTTTCTAAGTAGTTATAACCCTTAGGTAGGTTCTAGCTAGTATATAGGCTACTACCGTTACCGCTACTACCCTAGCTATAGCTGCCCTAGCTATAGCTATCGCTATTAGTTAGGATCTCCTAAACGAAGCTAGGGTTTGGGACGTTAATCTAGTGTAGCTATAGGCCGCCCTAGTAACTACTACAACGAGGTAGTACAGTTGAGAAACCGCTATATAGCTAACTAAACTAGTTGTACAGCTATTAGGGAAAAGCAAATAAGGCTAGAGTTTACTAAAGATAACTATAGCCTATAAACTAAGCTAGAAAACCGCTATTTAGCTAGGTCTAGTTTTAGCCTTAGGCGCCACCGCCCTAGGTCTAGCCTTAAGTGTTACTACCTTAGCCGCCACTATAGCTACTATAGTCGGTATAGGCGTAGCTACGGCATTTACGTATTATATATCCCTTCCTACTATAGTGTAAGCAACAGCTCTCTACTAGGCGGCGGGACTACTCTATAGGGTCGAGCTTATTAACTGCTAGGCGTATAGCGGTAAGGTCTATAGGGTCGCTAGTGTTATTGTTAGTACTATTATTATCGCTACAATTAGTCTTACTATTATTATAGGTACTACTTAGGTTAGTAGTTTCGCTATTAATCTTATAAATATATTCCTTGCCTTCGATATTAGAAGCTATCTTCTAGGCTATATCGACCTAGCTTTAGTAGTCGTTAGGCTTAGGCGTAATATACTAGTAATTAAATATAGTACGTATCTTAGCGCTTAACTTCTTCTAGAGGCCTTAGATGTAAGCTATACTATCCTACTTAGCTATATCAATTAGGTTAAAGTACTTAGTAATAAAGTCGCTAAAGTAAGCGAATTTACCTAACTATATTGAGCTATAAAGCTAATTCTTAGTATTAGCTACTAGGTTAAGTATTATAAAGCGAGAGCTAGGATAATTTAGTAGCTCTATACTAATCTTCTAGCTACAGGCTTAGGTCCTTAAAGTTAGTATTAACCTATTCTATACTAGATATAACACTATCCTAGGCTACACCCTAAAGTATCGAAGCAATATAGTAGATCTTAATATACTTATTATAGAACTTATAAGGGTGTACGTTCTAGCGAGTAATAACTAACGTCTTAAATATATAGAACGCCTATATATACTTCGCGATATTAGATTCGCTACTATCGAAGGGGGAGACGTAAAGTAAAGTTGTACTACTACTAAAGGAGTCGAACTTATCGATTAGTACTACTAGGAGATTATAATTTAGATTAGTTTTCTTACTACTAGCTACAATACTTATATTATTAGTCGCTATTTTAGCGTTATTGTCCTTAGTAATAGCGTTAAAGCCTTTTTACTATAGCTAGAGTTAAGCTTCTAGAGTAGTCTTTAGTTCATTAGTAGCTTAGAAGCGCTTCTTAAACTTATTTTTCTTATTGTATAGAGCTTAGTACTTAGTCTTTAGATCTTTGTTCTAGTCTTTAAAAATTTAATACAGCTTATAGTACCCTCTAGGACACTGTCTAGGAGGTGTAAGTAGGTGTACTCTATACTACGTAGCTTCTTATAGCCCTTAACTAGCGCGTTAATAACGTTAAGGGGAATTGGGATTAGAGCTATATATTTCTTAAAGTAAGCTTTTAAAGCTAGAAATAGGCTAAGGTTAGTTATAAGTAGTAGGACCTTTAGATCGCTATACTTTAGGGTATTATTAAGTATAACGTGGTCCACTATCAAGCGGGACACCCTATCGACCGGGACACTTTTTCCCTTACAATAACCACCCAACTTTAAGACGTGTTTTCTCTACTACAATGATCTCAGACAGCTTACTAGAAAACCGACTACTTCTCGCGATCAATGCGATTCGATCAACACCGCGCTTAAGCATCCAACGCGCCGCAGAGATATACAATATCCCCAAGTCGAGAGTTGCTACGAGAATGAAGGGCCGAGTTGCAAAGTCCGACAGCTATCCTAGCCGTTCGAATTTGACGAAGCTAGAAGAGGAGGTTATTGTTCAATATGTACTTGACCAAGATTCGCGAGGGTTTTCGCTCCGGATTGCAGATGTAGGTGATATCGCCAATCTCCTACTTCAGAAACGCGGTGCGCGACGCGTCGGAAAGAACTGGGCAGACCGGTTCGTTGCTCGACGCCTAGAGCTGAAGACGCGCCTCAATCGCGGCTATAACTATTAGAGAGGCCTCTGCGAAGACCCTGCAATTATCGAGCCGTGGTTCCGACTGGTGGCTAATATGCGTACGAAATACGGTATCCTCGACTACGACTTCTACAACTTCGACGAGACCGGCTTTATGATAGGCATGATATGGCCTAGAATGGTGGTTACGCGCTCTGATCGGGTTGGCAAACCAAAGGCTATTTAGCCGGGCAATCGAGAATAGGCGACAGCGATTTGCAGTATCGCTAGCGACGGCTATATGGTGCTGCCTTTCTTGGTAGTAAAGGGCCGTTTCCACCTCGCCAGCTAGTACTCTGAGCACTAGATACCTGACGACTAGGCCGTTACAACAACAGCTAACGGATGGATAGACAACAAGACTAGTCTAGAATAGCTACAGCATTTTTATGAGCACACCAAAGACCGTCAGAAGGGTGTATATCGGATGCTAGTCCTAGATGGCCATAAGAGCTATGTCAACGCCGAATTTGACGACTATTGCAAGGAGAACAACATTATAACACTCTATCTTCCTCCCTATTCTTCGCACCTTACCCAGCCTCTCGACGTCGGCTATTACAGTGTCTTGAAGACAATGTATAGTGCCGAAATCTCGCTCTTCATCAAGGCCCGGATTACACACATCACCAAGCCCGAGTTCTTTCTCGCATTCAAGGCCGCCTTCCGCCGGACTTTCACCCAAGAAAATGTTCTTAGGGGTTTTCGGGGGTCAGGACTTGTTCCTTACGATCCGCAGGCCGTCCTTTCAAAGCTGGATGTCAGGTTGCGGACGCCAACACCCCCTAGGACCCCTAATGGACCACCGACACCTTGGGTCTTCAAGACGCCCTAGACAACCAACGAAGCCCTCTCGCAGTCCACCCTTATTAAAGATCGGATCACAAGACATTAGTCGAGCTCTCCAACTCCGATTTTAACCGCTGTCGATCAGCTCTCGAAAGGAATGCAAGCGGTTTCTTCTCGGGTCATCCTTTTAGAGGCTGAGGTACGGACACTTCAAGAGGCCAACGAAGCACTTTCCAAGCGGCGGAGGGCCAAACGGACGCGTCTCCAAGATGGAGGGACTATTAATGGAAGCCAGGCTAGGGAAATAATGGCAGAGAAGGGTGTGGTGGAAGAGGAAGGACGCGTCGAGGAGGAAAATGAAGGGTCGTCAAAGAGGCGTCGGACGGGTTCGCAGCGCTGTGGCATCTGCCGCAAGACCGGCTATAACGCAAGGACATGCTCGGAGGCTGTAGAAATAGATAGCTCAAGCGAACCTGAGTAGTTTCAATTGATTGCATTGCGTTTTGCTAGACCTTTCGCGGTTTGGAGTGGTGAGGTCTGTAAAAGTGTCCCGGTCGATGGGGTGTCCCGCTTGATGGTGGACCACGTTAAAGGATGTTGGCCTAGTAATAACATTTAAAATCCTATTCAACTTTATTCTAGGTAATAAAGTACTATAATATAAGGTTATTAGTAATATAGATATAGTTAAGTATCTTAAACTTCTTCTAGAATATAAATAGGATTATAATAAGACTAGGGACCTTGATATTGCTAGCATTAATACTAGATATAAATGCTATAGTAGATCTAAGTAGAAGAGTAGTAGACCTCTAAAGTACTGATCACGGGGTGATGTGGCCAGCCTTGGGGATACTCTAAATACGATGTGGTCGTACGAGGGACCAACTGTAGCTAGCGAGCGCAGCCGAGGGAAAACCCTATAGGCGTAGCAGCGTATAGACCACGCGGGGCAAGCCCTACTCCTAGGCTTACTAGGCTCCTATCTAATCTACAACAACCCTAACCCTAAGGTACGGGCAACGCCTATAACACTACCCCCCGTTCTAAAACAAGCCTCCTACCTAGTCTTGTTGACTAGTGCTAATATTGCTCTAAATCGCTCGAAAACGCTATTTCCGTTTAGAAACGTACTTCTAATAAGCTGCTTCTAGTTACGCGGTATTAAGTTGTTCTATACTAGGCTATCTCCTTCTCCTTAGGACCTAGGCCGGTAGTCTAGGCCGCTCTAGATACGCGTTGTAGAACTCCTAGATCGTATCGTTGTATCCTCGAAGGTCTATTGCTAGTTACTATATTAGCTTATCCTGTCCGGAGGACAATTTTGTTCTGAAACTCGAGGAAATTACTATAGGAAATTCGCAAAAATTGATAAGAATTAGCGGGTCCGCTTTATCGCCGTGTGTGGATTGGCGAACAGCTTAGCTGCCCCGCAATTTCCCCGATTCTCTGGCCCCGCCGCCCAAAAAAGGCCCGTGCCCCCTGCCGCTGTTTAGCCGGTTATATGCGGCGGTAGCCGAGGACACCCGAGTCGCCCTCGTTGTGGCTACAACGACCTATTGCTTCCTATTAAACCTTCGTCGCAAACAATTGCCTATCGCAAACAGAGTTACAACCATTCGATCTTCCTAATTTATTTGCCGCGCGCTCGCTCTTCTCGCCTGGATTATACCCGTTATGGACCGGTTATTCCATTGCGATAAACGACATAGCGTCGCCCGTAGGCCGGAAAGTCTGCTATACGTGCGGTGTCGAGCAGCCGCTCGACCAGTTTTACGATCTTCGCGGCAACGGGAGAGTCGTCGCCAACTGTTTGACATGTCGGAATCGCTAGAGGGCTCTTGTGAGTTCCAATATCGTATGTTTCTTTTGTTCTACCTAACAGCTGCCTATAGAGAGACGAGTTAGCTTCCCAAGTCGTAGTAGCAAGTGCGATCGCCCGCGGCCTCGACGCTGCCCCTGCCCCGCCTCCGCTAGTACACTTTCCGCCGCGGCAGAACCTTACCGGGTTCTTGCCGACATGTACTACGAGGGCGGCCGTGTCGATACGGATACACTAGAAATGGCAGCTACTTGTGCGGAGATCTCGGCTATTCAAAGATAGCATCGTGTCAAGCGCCGGCATAGCGAGGAGCCTTCACAGACCCCCACTATAAGTGGTCTACTCTGTCAACAACAGTAGGCGGATGCTAAGGATGGCCCCCCCCCCCGTCTGCACAGCCTAGGCAGAGCCCCGCGGAAGACGAGGATAACAATTCGCAGCAGGCTTCCCAACTACAGCTCCCCCGCCCTAGGCCGGTTCCTTCACGCCGCCCTCGGTCGTCATCGTCGTAGTCCCGTAGTCGTCCACGTAGCCGTCCCCGATTTTCTCGACCTAGTCCGTCCCGTAGTAGCACGCGTAGCCGCCTACTACAAGCTCGCAACCTAGCCGGCCGACCCTCTCGTGCTAACGAGCCCCCTCCCCGCGATCTCGACGAGCCCGGCCCACGGTTTTCAGGCGACGACCAGGAGTCCCTACTATCGCCGGAAGACATTGCTATCAAGCGAGAGTTTAACGAAGCGCTTGCCGCAAAGGAGATGCATCGATGCCCGCGGTATAAGGAGCGGTAGTTTGATGTTAAACTAATAGGTGATAGTATCTACAAGCGATGCTACAACAAGGACGACAAGAGGCGACAGGACGAGCCGTTCTTCTTCTCTACTGCCAACAACCTCGACTTTGGGTCTGTCCCAGACCACCTACCCAAGTTAGAGCTGCTCGAAGAGCTCTTTATCGCGCGTGTCCATATCAGCGTCAACGTCTACATAGTATATAACACATCTTTGTAGTAGAGCTTGCAAGCTAATGCGCTTTAGGTACAAGGCTAGCAATACAAGTATCGAGAGTATATCGTCCACTTCCTACGCAACATTAGAAAGGTGTACTCTAAGCTTCCCTTGCTCCCTAGTAATTTAGATATTGTGATCCTCCGTCCGCACGGGTCCAAGAGCGTCGAGCAAATGACGCGACAATTCCGCAACCGCTTCTAGGTTTGTCGAGCTACTATTAAGGTATAGCTTAGATACCTCGCAAACTACTACCCTAGATACATAGACTTTATATAGAACTACGACAACCTCTCCTAGCTACTAGAGGATAGCAACGTATTCGACGAGCTAAACATCTACGAGGTCGAGGATTTTAGGGGACTTCCTACAAATGCTAGTCTTGTCGAGGAGGAGGGCGACGATACCGAGGCTATCGACGAGGCCGCTATGCCCAACCTACTCATCCACGACTCGGAGCTAAACCAGCTTCGAGGACGCGTCAGCGAAGGGGCTGAAGATGCTAGCGAGGAGCAGGTGCCACTACAGCTAGCCGTCCCGTAGGCCGCTCACCAACTGCAGATGCCGTCCATCCGCCGCACTCCCCTCGACGAGTTTAACTAGAAGTACTCGCTGCTTTCATTGGCTTGCCCGACGCTATTCCCTAATAGGGTCGCGGATCTTATCGAGCCCTAGCAACGCAACATCTCTTACTAGGATTACATCCAACATACTATAAAGTAGGAGGATGGACGGTTCGCCAAGTACTACAGCTTCTAGTTTATCGCTTTAAACACTCTTATACGGCAGCAGGCTAGGGGATATAGCAAGTACTACGTTAATAAGTCCTACGGCATAGCTCTCACCAAGCAAGCCCTATAGCAGGCCCTCGCCGACCCAGACACACACGAGGCCCAGGCCATCCTCAACCGGATCTCTCGCTTCGCTAGTATCATCAAGGGCACGCGTCCGTTTTAGTACCGTCGTCGTCGCAAGTGCGAGTCCTTTGCGCACTACCTCGAGGTGCCATCTACGTTCATTACGCTTAGCCCGGCCGACCTGCACTAGCAAAGCCTCTACCAGCACATACCGGAGTACAAGGAGTAGAAGACTCTCGACGAGCCAAGGCGCATAGCCAAATCGCGCTAGTTGCTACGTAAGAACCCGCATATCGCCGCGTAGCAGTTCCACTCGCGGAACACGCTCTTCTAGGACATCGTGCTCAAGAAGAAGTTCAACCTTGCCGACTTCTAGTCCTAATACGAATGGTAAGGCCGTAGTAGTAGCTACTTGTACGGGCTCTACTAGTTCAAGGGAGGCCTACCGCCCGACATAGCGACACCCAAGTCGAGAGAACACTTCGCGAGGATTTAGGGTCACCATATTACTACGGTTAACCTATAGCTAGACCAGGGTGCCGACAAGGGCAATCCTCTATTTGTTGACCCTCTAGAGACGGAAGTGACTTGGTAGTGGTTGAACCGCATTATCAACTAGTGCTAGAGGCACTACTGCTCGACGACCTACTGCTTGTGGGTTACTAAGAAGGATGCCGAGCGCGCTAGGGACGCCCCGGAAGAAGGCGCTGTAGGCGACTAGCTGCCGCTAGTACCTACTTGCTAGTTCCTGTTCCCTCGCCCTATACGGGAGACTGCCGAGGTCATTAAGAGGCCTGGGAAGGGGTGGTGGTCGTTTGAGGCCGAGCGCAACGACACCTACCTTAACTAGTACAACCCGCTCATTGCTCTCTGCTGGTTGGCCAACATCGACTGCTCGCCCTGTACGAGCGACGAGGCGGTGATCAACTACGCCGCTAAGTACTGTAGCAAGTCCGAGGCGTAGACGAGCATATACGCGTAGATCGCTAAGAGCATCCTCCCCTATATCTCGGACTACAACCCGATGGTTTCCTTTGTGTCGAAGCTTATGAACAAGCTGATTGGGGAGAGGGACTACTTCGCCTAGGAGATCTGCTACATCCTGCTAGGGCTCCCTCTCTACGAGGATAGCCGGGTAGTGTAGAGCGTCGACTACTGGCCCCGCGACAAGCAGACTCGCCCAATTGACATTACAGAGGATAGCGACGTCGAGGAGTCCTAGATAGCCTACGACAAGTATCTGCGGCGGCCTAACTGGATGGAGGATATCTCCTACTTTGAGTTCTTACAAGACTAGAACTTCAGTCGTAAGAACCCGGTCAAGTGGGCGATCTAGAAGCCTCCGGCAAAGCCAAGGGTGCTTAACTACTTTCCGCGGTACAAGCCGGTGCGATCCCACCGGCAGTTCCCCGACTTCTGCCGCGTTAAGGTCCTCCTTAACTACCCCTATCGCGACCTAGTATAGCTCCTCCATTTCGACGACCGGCAGTTCCTCGATTACGTCACTACTTACTAGTACTGCCTCGACTACTACGAGCACGATAACGACCACTACAGCACTATCGACGAGCCTACTCCATTGCCGGACGAAGAGGAGTTTGAGCTAGGTAGTGGGGTCGAGGACATTACTCTAGAAAACTAGCAGGAGGTTGCCCGGCAGGTTCCCGATATAGAGCTCCCCCAAGAAGATACTGAACTGCTCGGCCGTCGGAACATCGACAACAACCACGACTAGACACCGCACATCGCTCGCTACCACTACAAAGGTTTCACCAGCGGAGACTACTAGGCACAGCTCCGTAGAGATAACCCGGGTAACTACGATGTAGAGGAGTTGCCCCTCGAGGCTCGGGACATCCTGAATTCCGAGCAGCGGCTAGTCTACAATACGATTATACGTCATTATAGGGCGAAGAGCCGGGGCGATAAGCCCTCGCCCCTTCGCCTACAAATCGATAGGGGTAGTAGGACGGGAAAGTCGTACATAGTGAAGGTGGTGTCTTCTCACCTTTAGGCGGAGGCGGCCACTTACGGCTAACCCTCTCCTATCATTAGGGCAGCCCCAATAGGCGTAGCGAGCAACTAGATCGGCGGGCAGACCCTACATTCCTTGCTCCAGCTCCCTATCGACGGCAATCTCCGTTCGCTCTCGGAGACACCGACGGTCCTCAGAGCGTTGCAGCGGCGGTTTAGGGACGTACACTACCTCGTAATCGACGAGAAGAGCATGCTTGGTCTTAAAACCCTTGGATA
Source organism: Chaetomiaceae sp. PF1801 (assembly GCA_023628475.1). Taxonomy (NCBI): domain Eukaryota; kingdom Fungi; phylum Ascomycota; class Sordariomycetes; order Sordariales; family Chaetomiaceae; species Chaetomiaceae sp. PF1801. The sequence continues at coordinate 9,058 of JAMAKQ010000208.1, forward strand.
GATCGACTAGCGCCTCCGAGAAATGTTCCCCGAGCGGCGAGACGATTTCTTCGGCGGCCTTAGCGTCATCCTCATTAGCGACTTCTTCTAGCTCCCCCCCGTACTTAACAAGCCGCTATACTCGACAGTCGACAACCTAAAGGACATCGAGATCGTCGGACGCAACACGTACCGCTCGTTCACTAAGACCGTATTCTTAACAACGATACAGCGGCAGCAGGGTAAGGACTAGGCCCCTTTTCGTCGTGCTCTCGAAGAGCTACGCAAGCAAGACGTGTCGGTGGCCTCTTAGCAGCTTCTAAGCTCGAAATGCTCGGTCAAGCTCTTCCCCGACGAGGTCGATAGCTTCAATAACGCGCTCCGCATCTTCCCTACTAGGGATTAGGTCAACAAGTACAACCACGAGCACATGCTCGGCCTAGCTAGCCCCGCCATACTAGCGGAGGCATTGTACGAGGGTAATAGAGCAGACAAGATTTCGTTTTCTTTAGCCGGCAACCTAGTCAAGACTCTACCTCTTAAGTGTTGGCTATAGGGCGATGCTAACGCGGAACCTTTAGGGCAATGTCGGGCTCGTCAACGGCGCGCAGGGCACGGTCTACGACATATCGTAGCGGGAGGGTGCCAACGTCCTACGGGACCCGCCCGAGGTTATTATAGTGGCTTTCGACGAGTACGCCGGGCCGTCTTTCACCATGCCGCACGGGGAGCCGCTCCGCAGCGGGGAGAAGCTGGTGGTCCCAATCCTCCAAGTGCGGCAGGACTTCATGATCGGCGGCGACTCCTGTTACAAGGAGCAGTTCCCGCTCGTCGTTAGCTATACAATCACCGTCCACAAGTCGCAAGGCATTACACTAGACAAGGCGGTCTACGACATCTCCATACCGGAGTTTGCTTCCGGCCTTTGCTACGTGGCTGTCTCTCGGGTTAAGACGCTTCGTGGCCTGTTGTTCGAGAACCCATTCGATCGTAGCAGGGTGTACCGCCAGCCGCCCACACCAGCAATGAAGATGAAGCTGCTAGACTACGCCGTAAGGCAGCTGCAGGTCTTGGAGGATGTTGACGATAATGGTCTCTCGGATGAGTTGGTTTTGGAGGAGAGTAGCGAGGAGGAGGGTGGTGAGTTTGAGAGTGGTTAGCTAGCAATATAGACTTCAATGTAACTATATTGTACGGGAGCATTGTCTGACGGACAGGTTTCTAGCGCTTCGCTCTCCGCTACTTAGTTACTAACATTGCGTTACGCGAATTGTCCTCCGGCAGGGACAGGAAAATTGCCAGGAGCGGAGAGAGGAAGGAAGCGCCCCGTAGCGTAGCGGAGGGCCGCGCGACTAACGAGCGAAGCGACGCTAGCAATTTTAATACCTAACCTACTTAACGAAGTATTACTAGTATCCGTTATTAGCTTTCCTAAAGTCTAGGATCCTTCTAAACTTCTATTCCTTAACGTCGTTCTTATTGTCGTTATAGGTAACTACCTACCCCTAGTTAGCCTAAACATCCTTCTAGGCTACTTCCTACCCTAGAATACTACTCCTACTATAGTAAAGGCGGACTATAGATATATAGAAGGTGTTAAAGATCTTTATATTAGCTAGTAAGCGTAACGTTATAGTATCAAACGAGGCTTTTATAACCTTGAACGGTCCTTCCTAGTAGGGTTCTAGTTTCTTTATTAGTTAGCTAGTCTTATAGTTCTAAGAGTTTAATATAACCTTATTATAAACCTTATAGACTAGGGCGTCCCTCTACCTTCTATTAGCGCCTTCTTTGTAGTAGTCCTATACCTATTTAGCTAGCGTTGTAACGTACTTAAGGATAGCTTGGAATTAGTTAGTAATTTTACGTATAACGTACTTGCATAGCGAGTCGGACAACATAGCGAACCGGACACTTTTCTTGGACCTCAATAACTTTGTATAAGTCAATTCAACCACAACACCTCAAATCAATAAAAACTACTCGGAACTGCTATCCTTAGACGTCTCCAAAACTACTTGACAAGTTCGCGAATTGTGGCCAGGCTTCTTGCAGTTGCTGCAGAGCCGAACGCGTAGCTCACCTGCAGTTGTACGACCACCACTCCCAGACGTTTCCTCGCAATCCCAACCACCAAGTCCCCAGTCGCCCATCAAAACAGTCGCCTCTTGCAAACTAAGTGATCCTCCATCCTACAAACGCGTTTTTTTAGTCCTACGTCGCTTGCTTAACCGCTCGTTTGCTATACGAAGCTCCTTGGTCTCGGCTCGGAGCAACACCATCTCATGCGCCAATTTCGAGATGCTCTTCGCTTGCAAGTCGATAATGTCGAAAATGTAGGTAGGGGAGCTACCTTGATGGTTTTCGATCTTCCGCTTAAGTGTGCTAGAGCTTAATTTCGCTTCCTGCGCATTGGAGGGTGTCTTGGGGACCCAAGACGTAGCTGTTCCGGGACGCGAGCTTGGAGGAGATGGGGTGATTGGCTTAGGGTCGAGGCGAGAAACTACCGATTCGGGGTCGAAAGGGACGAGGCCAGCTGCTCTGAAGCCCGCTTGTATGTTGTTTGGTGTGATGGAGGCGTGGAATGCCTTAACAAACGCGTCGAAGAAGTCTTCCTTTGTGATGTGGGTAATCTGCATCCGTATTATCCGCTCGATTTGCTTGCCGTACAAGGCCTTAAGCGGGCTGAAACATCCTACATCGAGAGGCTAAAGGAAGTGAGATAAATGAGGAGGCATGCAAAGCCTAACAATGTTGTTGGCCTTGCAGAAATCCTCGAAGTCGACCAAGTGGTGGCTATCGTAGCCGTCGAGGATAAGTAGTCGATATACCCCTCTTGTACAACGCTTGGTGAATTGGTCAAAATGTTTTAACCAATCTACACTAATCTCGTTTGTAGTCTAGCCATTCTCGCTAGTGTGGACTCTCTACTTGGGCTGGAATTGGCTATCCTGGTACTAGGGGAGGAGGTGGTTTTTCCCCTTGACGACGAAGTACGGCGGCACGATCCAGCCGTCCGTACATACGGCCTAGATCACCGTAACCCACTCCCAATTGCTAGGTTGCTTCGCACGAGGCCGACCGCGGCGTTCGCTGCTTGTTACAACCTTTGCACCCGAAAGTATGCCCATCTAGAACCTAGTCTCGTCGAAATTGTAGATATCCCCCTCTTGGATCGCGTACTTGTCTATTATATTCCGTACAAGCCGAAACCACGCGTTTACCACGTTAGGATCTTCGCATTGGGTTCTCTTGTAATCGATTCGACGTCGAAAACGCGTCGTGTACTACGCGAAGACGATTGGCTATTTCTCGAATGTTGGAGAGCCGGGGCTAAAATCCTCGTATATTAAGGTCGAGTACCCTCTTAAGAAGCACCTTTTCTTCCAAGTCGGTCAATTTCCTCGAGTTGGCAGGTAATTCGCGTCGTGGTTGCTTTCCGGCGTGTTGGTCGTAGAGCGAGCTTTTCGGGATTTCGTAGATCGCAGCAGCTCTTCGCATAGAAAGTTTCGGGTCTTTCTTAAGAGCTTTAAGCGCAAGGATAATCCGACTCTCTTTTGGAAGAGGTTCCATTGTGTTTGTGTTTTGTGGGAGAAATTGGTGATGAAGTTAGAAGGTGGTGGGGTCTGAGAAAAATGTCCGGTTCGCTATGTTGTCCGACTCGCTATGCAAGTACGTTATAGAAAAACTCCTTCTTCTATACCTCGGTCGCCGTTAGAGGGTATAGCGAGCCTAGTTCAACTCCTATACGTAGGTAGAAACCGTAATTCGCGAAGAACGGTAATACCCCTATTGTCTTTAACGAAGTGTTGTTCCTTGTAAATTCCACTAGTAGTAACTAGTTAACCTAATTGTCTTAGGCCTAGGCGGTAAATAAGTGTAAGTACTATTCTAGTTCCGTATTAATATACTCTATCTAGCTATTAGTCTAAAGGTAGAAAGTAGAAAATAGCTATAAGAAAACTCCTAGCTAGGCTAAAAAGGCCCTCTAGAAGGTCGAAATAAACTATATACTATAGTTAGAGATAACGGTATTTAGGAAGCTATAAAGGTTAAAGACGCGGTCTATAAACCGCTCTACTAGTTCTTCCGCTTCTAACGTAATAGTAGGAATAAAGTAACGCATCTTTGTTAGTTAACTATAACCGCAATATATTGGAATGTCTAGCCCCGCTATATATATAGCGGTAAGGGTATAATGTAGTCGATAGAGATGTCTTTCTATAGAGCTAGTAGAATTGGTAATAGCTTTAGGAAACCCAAAGATACGGTTCTCGAAGGCTTTATCTTATTGTATAAGAGGTATACGCGGTAGAAAGCGCGTACTACTATTGCTATCCCTAGCTACTAGTATATATAGTTTAAGAGGTCTAAGGTCTTCGCTCTATCTAGGTAGCCCCCTACTATAGAGCTATAGGTATGGTAAATCAACTAGAGATATATATCTACGTCGTTAGGGTCGATTACAAGCCTATTACAGAAGAGGACCTTGCCTACTATTACTTAGTATTCGGCTATTAAAATCCTTAGAACTTTTCTTAATACAGTCGGCTACTTATACGCTCCTAGGTCGAGCAACGCTATAATAATAGATTAAAGGAACGGTAATTACTCGTATATTTCTAAGATTAGGTTGTCGATATACTACGAAGTATCCAACTAGAATAGCTAAAGCTCCCCCCCTTTAAATAGGAAGGTCTCTAGGTCGAAGCGGCTTAGATCAATTAGTAGTTTCTTTATATTTTATAATCAATCGTTAGTTATATCTACCGGTATATCCTCTAGTTTCTAGCTAAAGCGTTAGGGTATACGTTCGCGGTCTCTAGTCTATAAACGATATAGAATTAAACTACGAGAGGAACTCTAACTACCTTATATAGCGGGGTAATAGTTGTTTCGTCGTTACAAATGTCTATAGGTTCTTATAGTCTATAATAATGTCCAACCTCTAGCCTATACCTTCTAGCTTAGGTTGCTATTCCTTTAGTACTTTAATAATTATAAGTAACGTACTTGCATAGCGAACCGCCCACCATAGCGAACCGCCCACTTTCCTCAAACTTACCAACCTTCTAACTCCAACACAAACTTTCTCCACAAAACGAAATGGAATCTCTTCCAAAAGACAGTCGCATTTTCCTTACACTCGAAGCTCTTAAAAAAGACCCTAAACTTTCCGTTCGAAAGGTTGCTACGATCTACGAGATCCCAAGAAGCTCGCTCCGCGACCGACGCGCTGGAAAGCAACTACAACGCGAATTACCTACCAACTCGAGGAAATTGACCGACTTAGAAGAAAAAGTGCTTCTTGAGAGGGTACTCGACCTCGACGCGCAAGGATTTCAGCCCCGGCTCTCCGACATTCGAGATATGGCCGATCGTCTTCGCGCGGCACGCGACGCGTTACGTGTTAGACCCCAATGGGCAAACAACTTCGTAGATCGACATAAGGAGCTTACGACGCGTTTTCGACGTCGAATCGATTACGAGAGAACCCAATGCGAAGATCCTAACGTGGTAAACGCGTGGTTTCGGCTTGTACGGAACATGATAGACAAGTACGCAATCCAAGAGGGGGATATCTACAATTTCGACAAGACTGGGTTCCAGATAGGCATACTTTCGGGTGCAAAGGTTGTGACAAGCAGGGAACGCCGCGGTCGGCCTCGTGCGAAGCAACCTAGGAATCGGGAGTGGGTTACGGTGATCCAGGCCGTGTGTGCGGACGGCTGGATCGTGCCGCCGTACTTCGTCGTCAAGGGGAAAAACCACCTCCTCCCCTAGTACAAGGACAGCCGATTCTAGCCCGAATGGAGAGTCCACACGAGCGAGAATGGCTGGACTACCAACGAGATTGGTCTCGATTAGCTAAAATATTTTGATCAGTCTACCAAGCGCCGTACAAGAGGGGTACATCGACTGCTTATCCTCGACGGCTACGATAGCTATCACTCGGTAGCCTTTGGGGATTTTTGCAAGGCCAACAACATTGTTACGCTCTGCATGCCTCCCCATTCCTCTCACTTCCTTCAGCCTCTCGATGTGGGATGTTTTAGCCCGCTCAAGGCGTCGTACGGCAAGCAAATCGAGCGGATGATGCGGATGCAGATCACCCACATCACGAAGGAAGACTTCTTCGACGCGTTTGTCGAGGCATTCGATGCCTCTGTTACAGCGAACAACATAAGGGCGGG
>JAMAKQ010000209.1:0-14829 GCA_023628475.1 Chaetomiaceae sp. PF1801
TGGGTAGACAGAGGGCGCGTCGCGCTAAGAAAGCCACCGCTCGCTTATACCCACCGCTCGCTTATAATGCACGTTAAGTTTCGTCATAATTATGTATGGCTATTGAGCCATATTATTAGGTGAGTTTCATCTACTCCTCAGGGTAACTTATAGGCCTAACCGACTCCCTGGTAGTCCCTGCCTTTTAAACTCAATCAGTGGACTGCTTTCGGTGCTCGTAGGGATCTATGCTTCCCATGACGGCGAATGGTCGGCGACGGCTAAGGCTACAATCAGTGTGGTATCGGTTTCCCTCTGCTGCATGTCAGTTGCATTTGCGACATATCGTTTTCGATTCCTTAAACGTATAAGAGATATGTCTGTTAACTAACGTTAGTTGATAACGTTACCCTAAAATGTGCTAGAATCCACAGCTCATTTCCGGTATAATGCGTCGAAGTAACTTATAACATGCTTCTAGTTGAACGAGTAAATTATATAGTGCCACCTCTTTATCTTGCAGAGCTTCTCATTCTACCCTTTCAATTTCTCTCTCTGGCTCCATTCCTACTGATAACTCTGAAGGACTCTCTTTGCTGCCTTTGAAGTCATCGGGAGTAAGCCTCATTGGAACTGGGTAAGACGCTGCCTAGATACTTCTGTCAGGCAGCTACCCCACAGTGTATACATTGTAATGCTCACTAGTGTATCACGTGTAGGTGGCCATGCTGGCTCTTTTACTGAGGAATATTCCCAGTACCTCCCTCCCTTATGAATGACGGTATAGATCTGGATCCCGAAGTCGGCACGAAGCTTCTCGGCCTTAGTCATGTAGGTGCGAAGTCGACGTCGGAATCTTTCCTGTTCTCGTTGTCTTCGTCTCATTGAGATACTGGTTGGGTGGTTCATTTTGCTTGTTTAGAATGTCTATGCACTTGCCCCCTTACGGTTGGCCGCAAAGACTATTTAGCGGGGTCAGGTTGCTTTATACGAAAACATATCTATACAATCTAGATATTGAATCTTGTAACTGACTAAAAGCCTTTGCTTTTCAGAACTGCGATGTAGGATTGTGAATCACACATAGCCTGTGTTTGCAGCGGCGTAGAACTCGGCCCACCTGGCGTCAAAAATCAGAGAACAAAGCGATTTTCAGCGGATTGTGAGAATGTATCGCCAATCGACGGAGTTGTGCTTCGGCATTGTGGAGGGTATTAAGAATTCTGGATAGCGTGGTTAAGCCCTGCTTGGAGAGAATACAACACAGGTCCTCGGCCCTGGACCAGCTTGTTACATCGTCTCGCTTCGACGGAGAACTCCTCCAATCCAGGCAGAATCCGGTTCGCCTTCAATCTTCCTATCTGCAACCTCCTCTTCTCCACTCCTCCGCTCTCCGCTTCCCACCGTATCACGGCCCCGTGTATTCAACTGCTCCTCCTGCAGCTCTTGCTGCGTGCCCTCCAAGCATGGTGTGGAAGAAATCTGCTCGTCCCGCTCACCGGGTTCGAGAGCGAGGTCTTCGACCTGCGAATAACTAGGATCCGGCTGAAATTCTGCTGCTAAAGGATCGAGTCCAAAGGCAGGAAGAGGGACCTATATGGCTTTGTAAGTCGGCCCGTACTTAAGCAGTGGGTTGGTATTACCATGTGCCGTAGAGCTATATTGTTTAGTTGCTGCTGTTGCAACTGAATAGAGAGCGAGTGTACTTGGGCTTCAAGCAAGGAGCAATACTCCTCGAACGCTATCCTCAGCTCCATTTCTCCAAGGAGGAGACCTTCAAGGTATGCGATGTAGTCTGTCATTGTGCATTGAAGTTGATAGAGGCGAAGTGCATGTCGTCAAAGGCTGTGACAGAGATCGCGCAAGATTTATGGGCATTCACTCTACGTTATGGAGGTCATATGACTACCAGCGGATGCCGGCTATATATAGTCACTTGATGAACATTATGAAAAGATGCCGCCCCGTACTCTTGGTGATGTTGGTGATGTCTGGAAAGAAATAGGCAAGCAGCGCTTAATCAATACATAGTATCCAAAGAAGGTACATAGCAGAACAGGTTGGGTAACTTAGTCTACAAATGTAGCAGCGACTTAGAATTGTAGCACATTGTACCTGCGGTACTCGAGCAAGTCTGTGCCGATTGTTAAATTAAGTCCGGCGCTTATATGCTAGCGTGCCTCATCCGTGGGACCAATAGCATGTTAAGAATGATTGAGAAACAACTAACGGTACGTCATTTCTACCTAATTCTGTGCATACACTACCGTTGCTAGAACTGCTGCCATCGCGAAACAAGACTGCGGTAAAGTCTTTGCAGCCTTAGCGATCACTGGCCGAACCGAGGTGGACGTCGAAAGGGTTGTAGTTCTCGAGGAGTCCGTGGCCGGCGACAGGATTGAGCTCTGGGAGGTAGAAGGCGAGAGGGTGGAGGCCTGGGTGGACGGTCAGACGGTGAAGGTCTGGGAGGTGGTTGGTGACAAGGTGTTCCTCGAGTTAGTCCATATATGAGTCAAGGTGGTGTGGGGCCATGCGGAAGTCGATATGGAGGTCCTGGACGACCGAACGGGTAGCTGTGAGGTGTCGATCCCTGGAATTTGCGTCTCTCCAATGCGCATCTCCAGCGATGATAGGACGTTTAAGCAGCTAACCGTGCCGTTCTGACTATGCAGGACATTCCGTGGGCTGTCGGACCTATTTGTTATATTGGCTTGAAAGCAGGATTGCACCTGCTGATCGCCACATTGCCTATCCAAGTCAGTTATACAAACTACCTGAGATCACCCAGTGCGGTTGGCATTACTAGAATATGATCGCTTCTCCGTTCGGCGCCTGTAGCGGGACGGTTATCTCTAAGAGGGATACTTGCGGGCAGCCGCCATCGCTATACTCGAAACCGAAGACGATGTCTGGTAAGTCGTTGTCCGTAAACATGAGGGTTGCCTCGCAAGTGCCGTCGAAATTGATGCTTGCCGCGCGTTAAAATCAGGGGCTAAGCACGGAGTACAGAGACTTACACGGCGCTTACAGCGGACCCGGCGGATATCTGGACAGGGGGGTTCAGGAGAGATAGGCTATCCATAGCAGCGGCTAGCGCTACGTAGAAGATGAGAAGTGGCCACATTATGCGTTCTATAATTAGGTTTGTTCCTGTTCCATCACTATATTTGCCTATAGCCTGGCGTATTTATATCTCGGGCTCCAGGCGGAGATACTTGGAAGCTGCTGTTTTGCTCTCTGAAGTCGGATGTTAGAATCTGGTTCAGCGCAAGAGAAAACCCGTATAAGGGAGGGCACACTACTTATCCGAGACGGAAAGCGAAGACAGCCTGGATCACGCGAACGACGAATATACACTATGGAGAATCTACAGATGTTTGAGAACCTGAATCCTGACGACTATCTGATCCCGGGCCCGGGCTCTGCTCAGCAGTCCGCCCCAATGCCCGCCCCCGTGATGGATTTGGGGTGTTCAAACTGCAAAGAGTAAGCGCACTAGCCAATTTTGACGACCGTATCTGACTCTGCAAGGAGCCTCGAGAGCGTTGCTTTCAAGATAGATAATCTCTCTCTTAAGATCGAGACCTTGCTCCATGAGCTGATCCGGAACTCGAGGCTGGAGCGTCGTCTCGACCGGCTGGATAGGGACTAGGAGAGAGATGGCCGTTTAGAGACAGTCAAGAAAGACATAACGCGGATTTCCGAAATCTCGGGGAGTATACTAGAGTCTACAAATACTCTAGCAGCCGACTTGAAGAGCTTCTCTATAGATGTCACGCGAACCTTAGAAGGGCGCGACGCAATCTAGATCATAGTTAATCAGATATCGAATATCGTTCTGCGCTAAACCCCGCTACCATGCAGCAAGAGCGTGGAAAGGCACTACCTCCGACGCCGCTCGCGGTACTACGAACGCAAGGCGGGAACCGTCCTGAAGATGCGTATACACGCCTGTTAGAACAGGAGAACGAGCAGCTCCGGCTTCTGAACCAGACCTTGTTACAACAGGTGAAAAGGCTCGAGAACGCACTACGAGAAGAGGCGCAAGCGAAGAAACCCTTGCAAGAGAAGATGGAGCGCTACGGCGACGAGCTCAAGCGACGCGACAACCTTGTCGCAGAGATAGCGGAAATGATCATCAGCGCTTTTCAACGCTATAAGACCACAGTATCAGACCCGGAAAGGGAGTCCGTGTACAGTCACTTCGAAGAGGACTCCCCTCAGGAAATCAAGGTCGGCTTTATCTAGAAAGTGGTTTTCGAAATCCTGGATCAAGCGAAATGATGCATTGGCAGGGGGTTTATAGGCGCTGACCTAAATATAGTAATACAACGTTAGTTAACTATATATTGGTTCAAAGTATCTAAGCAGGTATATACCCGTCGATGTTCCTTACACTGCCAAAGTCTCTGATGCTTGTCTTTGACCATTCCGTCTCGCTTCTACCCTAAGCGTCTCAACACAATGTCTGCCCTCTCCATCGTTTGCCAGGCTCTTTTCTACGACCGCACGCCTATCGCGGGACTCTATGTAACGCTAGACGACCTTCAGAATCCCCAACTCTCTTATGTGGGCTTCACAGACAAAGAGGGCAAGATCTCGGAGTGGTACGAAAAGACGCAGGACTCCATAGTTTACGTCTCGGGCAACATCGACAGTGCCTGGCGCATGGGGTTCTATGTCGGCCTCGTTCAACCCAACAATGACGGGCTCTTCCACTATATATACACAGACTTCTTTGTCAAGGTGTCTCATCACCTGATTACACTTCTCCTCGCACCTGAGGAGTATAGTGTCAGGCATGGACCCGAAGCGCAGCTTGCGCCGCCCAACTGGGACCACCTAGAGCAACCCCAGCCACTCCCACCACGACATCTGGTTTTGAGGCCCGCGGTCACTTTCACGCAGACTCCCCAGCCGACAGCCTCGGTTGGTCACCCGGAAACGCTACATATCGCTCGCATGGGATCGCCCTGGCGAAACTTGGATGCTGCTCCCCGAGGCGGCCGGCTTTCTAGCCCCGACTTCATCGCGTTGCTTGAGGAAAGACTGGATGAACTGGACAATGAGGAGCAAACTTCATCTGCCGGACAACCCAGCCGCAAGCGCAAGAGGGATGTTATGGAAGGGGACGTTGAGGCTCCAAAGCCCCGCAGATCTGAGAGACTGTCGGCGAAGAACAGATCCCACTGAGGGACGGTGGTGTAACTAGTGCTGTTTAGTTCATACTGCAATACAATCTTTCTCTTATCATGCAGCTCTTCGCTAGCATCGTGTTTAAAAATGGGATACGTGTTGTATTAAGGTGAAATAGGAGTTCCCTAAATGCTCAGGTGAAGAGAGGGAGAGGTAATTGACAGGAAGAAGGGAGTCAGCTGTTAACGAGGTTCGAACCCCGCATAGAGGGGCTATGCTAGAGCTCTTTAATGAACGACGTTCCAGCACCACCGAACCTAGCTACAATGCCCATCCCGTGACGTATTTGAGGTTATCGAGCTGAGACGACCGTCAAGAGAGAAGCCGATACTGGTTTTGGGAACGTAACGCACTCGACGCTCTAGAAGCCCTCGAGTGATCTATAGATCGAGGGGCGCACAGTGACCTGAAACCTATCGAGAGACCGGCCGAACGCGGCGAATTCGACAGCCTGAAACTTGTCGAGTGATTTATGGAGCGGGGCGAGCTTGACAATCTAGAACTTACGTTCGAGTAGCCCAACGAACGTGCCGGGGTGGATAGCCTGGAGTAAACGCTTGACGAGTCTACGGAGCGTGCCGAAAAGAAGTTCATGCTTCGCCATCTCGTAGATGGAGTACTTGGGAGCCGGGTGCCGCTGCTCGACCGCCATACCGAAGGCGAGATCAATGTTCGAGATCCCTCAGGAACTGACTGGCTCGACTGGCTGGAGCGGAGTGATTCCAGAAATGTATCAGCTTCGGAAGAATTCGACAGCCGCGGTAGACTCAACGCTTGGGTATTTTGATCGGTCGGCCATACGAAACCGGTGAAGTCCGTCGGTCCCCAACCGTGACGTCTTGTGTTTTCGAGGCGGATAGGCACTTGATGTTCGGGGTCTACAAGGCGAGCATCCGACTGGCTACCTGCGCTGAACGTAGCTTGAAGCAGATTACCTGTAGCACCACCGGGAGGATCTGGTCTAAGCGTATAGGATCGCACGTGTGGCTCGGGCAGCTGGGGAGGAAGCGGGGCAGCTGTTCCAAGATCGGGAATCTCGCCGAAGAAGGAGCAGATAAAGTCTCTCTGGACGAACAAAGTTCCGGGATAGGCTGCGATCGGCTTGTCCTGTAGAAGCTCGGGGAGGAAGAGTCGAGCGGCACAAAACCGTGCTGAGTCTGCGTATGGCCGGTTCCATCTCCTCTCCACGGGCCCTTCGGCCGGTTCAGCAGCAGGCTGTTCCGCGACTAACACCGCCGGTAGAGGTTGGCCCGTAGTGGCTACAGAGTAGCCTACTTTGCGAGCTAAGGCACGGAAACGATCGACAGCCGCCTGGTCTCTGACGGCGGGAGTACGAGTTCCTCCTGCTTCGCAACGAGGCCCCATATATTCCCCGTTGCAGAGCCGTGGGAAACTCCGCAGCGCCGCAGCGACCAGGATCATGTATGATAAGTCCTGGCTAGGCGGCCGAGTAGCCCTTAGGAACTGGCCCTCTGCATACTCTACTAGGCAGGCGTCGGGCTGCGTCCACAGATTACTCATGGCTCCAGACACTGATTCGCCCCTCCTGAGAGTCGTAATCAGATTAGATCTGATAACGTAGTTTACTATATTTGATATTTAATATTCTCGTGGAAGCTCTCAACGCTCGGGATGAGCCCCTTGATCTGGCGTATGCGCTGCTGGATTCGCGCGCGTAGGTCTAGGTCCCTCAGTGTCTGTAACACTTGTCCCGTTCGCATCAGCTCCTGTATCGTGTGTCTGTCCGAAAGGCTTGCTGATGGCGCGAGCATCTGAAGCCGCTGGATGGTAGGCACGCTCGCTGCACGCTGCACCCTGGGCTCTCCTAGTGTGATGTCATCCCAGACTTCATAGATCCTATCGAGGTTACGACAGATCTGTGGCAGCCCGTGGGAGTTGACCATCTTTTCAACGTTTCCTAGCTTCAGGGCGTCAAGAAGACCGTGAAATAGCCGGAGTCTGCCGGGCCTCTCTTTCACGGGCGTGAGCTTCAACAAGATGTCTAGGCTTTTCTGTTTGTTCGCCGGCAGCTTCTTCCGCCAGTTACTAACTCTACGCAAATCCCCTTTCTCCTCCCAGTAAAGCACGGCACAGAAGACATGGCTATCGTTGTATTTCGTCTGGTAGTGATCCTGCTCGACTTCCTCATGCAGAAGTATACGTGGATTGGTAGACAGTAGAGCTTCGCAGTCCACCAAGTATTGGGGCCGAGCTTTTGGCTACCGATAGCTGCCTCATACCGTTGCCTTCCGTGAATGCACCGGAGCTTACCACGAAGAGGTGTAAGTCTGGGGTACGGCGCATACAGCTGCAACTCCGTGAAGCTAGGGTGAGAGACTCCTGAATCGTCCAACAACTGTCTTAGCTCCTCTAGATCGGTCACGACTGGGAGTTGATGGATTTCGGCATGGGGGTTGAACTTATTTGGATCTTCGAAGACCGACGTCAGACTGGTTACTGCGGCGTCAATTCTGTCACGGCAGTAGTCGGGGTCTATTTCGATATCCCGTAGCCGTAGTTGGCACCGGCCGAGGAGAAATTCTTCCGACGCCATGATGACGCCTACTACAAAGTTACGGGAAATGTCCCAAGTAACTTATAAGGTGCTCGCCCTGATCTGGATTCCGAGAAGCCCAAACCGGTTTCCTCATTGCTGATTTGGACTGTCTCTGTTTATTATAAAGCACTAGCGTTCGTAGTTCCCGGTAGCCTAGATGAAGAGGCAAATCGTTATGGATATTCACTTGTACTTCGCCATCGCTCTCTGGTCCCTATTGGTTTTATGGGGCTTCCTCTATTATAGCCATGAATGGTTCTTGCCCCGTTCCAGACATGCACTTACGCACTTTGCCCAGATACAGATCCCGTTCATAAACAGGACGGTGCCCGAGATCGGTGCTATACTCATCTATCTCGCAGCAAACGCAGCTGCTTTGCGTTTCGAGGGCCTCTCGTCTTCCCAGTTCTTTGCCGTCCTTAATCTCGTCCTGTTATATCTAGGCGGGAGGACAAATCTGATCGCGGATAGTCTTGGTGTCTCCCTCCGGGAGTACTACCTGGCGCATCAGTGGGTAGGCATAACAGTCATAGCACTCTCCATCGTTCATATGGTTCGGGCTGTAAGATCTAGAACCTCCGATCGGCTCCAAGCGATGTCGGGAAGCTTCCTTGCCGGCTTGCTATGCCTCTGTCTCGTCCTCTCATTCCAGTCTGCGGTCAGCTCTGTGGTCCGGGCTTTCAAACTTCGCTACCCCTATACTCTGTTCCAGAATTTCCATAGGCTGCTGTCATTATCTATTCTGGTCTTGTTGGGATGGCACCTCTGGACGGTGTCGACACCTTTCTCGTTCGCCTGGATTACGTTGTTTAGCACGGGAAGTCTATGGTGTGTTTCTATAGCATTGCGGATGCTGAGGTGGTATAGCTACCGGGCCGCTAAGTTGACCATCCAGAGCACCCAAGAGGCAAAACAACTGAACATAACACGGCTGAGTATCGATACCGGGTCAACCGTCCCCGCCCTCCCGGGTCTATACTTCTATATCAACATACCAGGACAGCATAGTAGCGTGTGTGTGCCCGCGGTATGGTGGACGGATGAGGAGAATGGATCTGTTCGCCACCTTGAGGCTCTGATCGGCCGAGACATAGGACCACTTCCACCCAACTTTAGGCTCAGGCTGGGCGGTCCGTATGGTGGGGACCTTAGCATGGGCTCCTTCGAAACTGTAGTGCTAGCTGCTGAAGGGATGGGGATTTCCGGGGTCCTCCCGTTTGCCCTGTCTCTTATTTCTCGATGGAAGCATAACAAGGAGAATCGCAAGCGAGAAGATGTTCCGCTTTATTGCGATATGACGCGAAATATCGACCTTGTCTGGAAACTCGATAGTAACTGCTAATATGACTGTGCGGCAGGATACTTCGATTCCTTAGCGGAGACCTTAAAGGACGTCGCGTCCGATGCGCAACCTCACAATGGGGCTTCCGACAATACGCAGCCGTACGAGCCTTAAACGTCATATACCGTACCTCGTGACAGAGGGCCGGGCATCGCGCCGATTCACGGGAACCCCCAGGTACGCTTGCTCAGCGTCTATGTCGTATACCCCGATCGCCCAGATAGAGCAGACATCAAAGTGCCGAGGTTACCAAATATAAAGAATTGGCATACAACAACCGACTAAAAAACGCTCTTGGAACGTATCGAGAAGGTCGCCAATGGGAAGCTAGGAAGGACTCTTGTTGCTAGTAACTCGACTCGTTATAAACCTACCTCTTGGCTTGGTGCTTACCTCTTATAGCATGCGGTACTAGACGTTTTATGGACGATACTTGGGCCGTTGCGCTTTAGCATAGTAGGAAAGAAAATATTATCCGGTTTCGCGAGCTAAGGTACCGACTGGAGACGCTGAAGGACCCGTCTTATCCTATTCGCTAGGTACGAAGGAGGGTGTTGCCGCTAGCTAAAAGAGCCGCCGGTACAATTCAGGCAAGGACCAAGCACCCTCTTGTGGGAGCATGCTGTGGATATCGTGGATCCCCGCATAAGCGCGTGGCTCTAGACAGGCTACTATTTTGGGCGACCGAGGGTGTGTAAAGCATGTGTATATTAACTTTCAAATTCCCATTGACGAGAGCCGGGTAGTTAGATACCAATCTTGTTTTCCTAGAATCAACTCTCCCGTAAAGGAGATACTCCCATTCTCTTTATTTCACCTCAAATCTAAGTCCTCCTATTTCCTTTTCCAATTAGTCCTCTTCATTTGTTCGCCTAGTCGCCATGCCCGCCGCCAGAAGCACTGTAGGACAACCGATCAGAAAGTGGGCCGGGAGGACCCAAGGTGTCTAGAAGAAATTTCATGAGATCCACTGGCTTTTTGGTGCGGCGACGGCGGTGTTAGTATTGAAGGACGGCGAGCTCCATGTGTACGAGTCCGCGCCTGGATTTCTCCTTAAAGTCCTACCGGTTGCAAAGACCACCTTTAAGACGACCCCGGAGAACCTTCTCACGGAGGAGGACCAAGCTCGGGGACTACCGACGCGAAAGGACCCGTACAAGGCGTGGAGCGGCCGGACGTTGAACGCCATGAAGAAGGCCTACGAGATTCATACCCTTTATGGTGTATAGATAGCTGGGTTGATCTTCAACAAGCAAACACTCGAGCTTATGCTATACGAGTCGCAACCCAATCTCGTTGCGGTGCCTGACGAAGTTAAACACGTCTAGAGAATCCCCAGGGCAAGGTTCACTCGGGTCTGCGACAAGCGGAAACCCGCTATAGCAGGACGGCGGCAGGACCGGGCACCAACCCCGTTCCAGCCCATGAAGTCAGAAGTGTTGGACTCGTCTATCCTAGACTCTCCCGCGCCGACCCAGCCGACACCGGCTAGGCCAACGAGCATCTTGCGGCTAGGGCAATACTTTAGTATTTGAGCGGATTGTTAGGACTATCAACTCTATATTTGCTTGAGAAATCGATACAACTCTACGTTTAGACAATTTACCGTATTGGTTATACAAGACCTGTAGTTGATAGTTCTAGCGTTCAAACTCCAAGGAGATTCGTCTATAAGCGCTTCTAGCTGGTAAGGGCAGTTGCTTACGCTTGTAGTATCTAAGACAAGGCTACTGATCTTAATGTCCACTATATCGGAGGGCGACGAAACGGGAAGGTATATTCGCCGTAAGAACGGCTTCCCTCGAGTCGCATCGCGCTAGCTGTCCTCTGGATAAAGGACGGACGTCTGCCCGCTGTAGTGAACCTGAGCATTCCCCTGCCGAGCTCTCATCAGCAAGTCGACGAGACCATGGCCCGACGGCAGGCGGCATTTGATCGATACTGGTAGGTACGCTTGGGAACAAAGGCAATCCTCAACCTCAATGTAGAAGAGAGAAGCCAGCAGCCTGTCGGCTATGTGCTCGACCGGTTGTCGCCTCGGCGTGTCCCCATCAAATTCCACAACGGCGTCGCGGCGAGCCTTGGGCCAGAAACAAGCGGGTTGGCGCCTAGCCGATGTTAGCGCCGGTCGCACCACCTGGCATAGCACTTACCCCGCACACCCCTCCCGCACAGAGCGCTTGTGCTGCAGAAGCAGTCGGACACCATTGGTGTTCAGTTCATCGTGGCGGAACCGTAAGCGCCGGCCAAACTTCAGGCCCCACCTGCTCGCCTTAGCGCGCTCCAGGTCCGGAAGGTGGTGGATACAGTCCTCAACGGTCGCGCGCTTGCAGAACAGCATCACCGCGAAGAACATGCCAATGCCACTTGCGATCACCATGTCGAAGTGATCTTGAAGCGGGTAGCGCACCGCAGATCGTAGGGATCGTAGGAAGCCGGCCATTCCTCGCGCCTCTTCAACGGGTCCTGCAAGACGCAAGATCCGGACCCCCGCCGTAGACGGCTTCACATGCAGCGGTGTGTCGTTCGCAGCGCCGCAGAATACGCATGCGGGCAGAAGAAGAGACTGGCCTTCCATTTCCCGGCAGTACAGCGCAGCGCATCGATCACAGAGACCGTGGCTACATGAGAGCCAACTCGACGCCTCGCGGACTAGGCACGAGAGACACATTCCCGGCAAGTCGCGGCTGAGCGAGCCAACCCTGCTGAGGATCGCCCGGTGGTGAGCAACTGGGTCGATTGCGCCAGCGACGGCGGCATCGGCGAGCTTGACAAAGCGGCGTTTTACCCGATCAAATACGGCGTGCAGGTTGGCTTGCGCCACAAGGCGCCATAGTAGCGCCGAATAGAACTCCTCAAAGATCTCCTCCGGCGGAAGCGCTGCCCCCGCCAGGCCGCGGCGATACCCGTCCACGGTCAACGCCGACGCGATGAGCTTGCTGAGGACACCCAGCTCGTGAGCATCCTTGCTTCTTTTTTTTAGGGCCTTGACGAGCGGCAGATCGATTGGCACGGGGTCATCGCGGGTCACCCGCACAGCATCGATCAGGCCAAGCGGCTGCTGCTGGCAGCAAGCAAATCGCCGAAACGCCGCTTGGAGGAGCCCCGCAAGCTGGCAAGCGCCTAGTCGAGGATACGGGACCTTGGAAGGGACGCCGAGCGCCAACCGATAGATTCCGTCAATGTCTTGGGGTTGGCCCACGTGCTCGATTCCTTCGAAACACTTTCTCCAGACCTTCTCCGCCATCTTGAAGCTGAGCTCTTGGGAGGGGTTAAAGTTCGCCAGAATCTCTGCTGTAAGTTCCCACTCTAATCTTCTAGAGTCATGCTTCCGCTGGGCAGTAACAATTAGCACGCGTGGCCGGTAGCGGCTAGATGTGACTGGAGAGGAGTGGGCCAAGTTCGCAAGCTCGCGTACAACCCCCGTTAGCCCTCCAAATTCCTCTTCAATAAGGATGAGTACGGTGCTGAAGAGCGACAAAATCCGCGAGTAAAGCAGCCGGGCAATTTCTGGGATATGTGTCCCGGGGACCTTGTGCCGCGAGATCAACCTAGTCACGCCGGGGTTGCCGACCCCCGATTTTGCGATTGTTGGAAGAAGATGGAGCCCACATTCAGCGACGAGGACCAAAGGAGGCCCGATGCGCCTCAAGTGGACTTGGTTGCCGGCGTAGGACAAGTAGCCGCATTCTGCGTGTCTTGCGCCGCGAACCAGGAGGATCAGCTCTAGGCATTCCTGACTCTCGGTAGTAATGTGTCGATATGGCTTATGGTGTTCTAAAAGAAGTGGCTCTCCCGATGCGCTCTAGCCAAGATCGAGCCATAGGGAATTGAACATATTGGTGACTTCAAATGGAGCGATGTGTGGTGCACATTTCGTCCCGGTTAGCCTAGAAATCGGTTGAAGGAGAAGATGAAAAGTGGTAAAAAGAAACCGTTATTATGAAAGCAATACTTGGGAATTCGAGAACAGGAATCTGTATGATTAGACCAATATATAACCTGCGCTGCCTAATCTTGAGCATCCGGCATGATCCGGTTAGATCCTTAACAGCCTTTCACCTACCATTCCACCCGTATATTCATCCAAAGACAAGATGTCTTCTACCGAGCTCAGCATTGCCGGCACTGCCGAGCACCACCAAGCCAAACATCCCCAGGCCGAGGAACCCCAGGCCGAGCCACCTCAGGCCGAGCCACCCCAAGCCGAGCCACCCCAGGCCGAGCATCTCCAGGTCGAGCCCCTCCAGGATGAGCAGCACCAGGCTGCTGGGTCTGTCCAAGCGGCTGAGCCTGCGGAGTGTGCTGAACCATCACCGGCTGACCCCAATCCCCAGCTTGGAGACTTCATGGATAATCCCATCCTTGCTATGATATTTAATGAAGACAACTTCCTTCGGGTCTCCCAAGAACACAACATTAAAAACCTCTTGGTTGGCAAAACCCTCCCGGAGCTATACAGGGGCAATAACGATCTTCCCCAAGGAGAGCAGCATTACATTGCATTCGTATCAAACGACTGGGAAGGGGATCTCGTATACTTCCTGGATGAAAATTACAAATATACAGCAAAGGATGCAGCAAAAAAGAGAGCTAAGATACTGCTGGATTGTCTGAAAGACCACAGTTACAATCCAACGACACAGGAGGCGACGATTCATGGATCCAACATCGTTCTAAACATTTGGGAATGGGCTCATGGGACTGACTGTACACAAGTAACGGGCCTGAAGGATAAGATGGTGAAAGAGAATGATTCAGGAGTGTATTTGACTTATTCTATGCTCGCTAATCCATGCGAGAAGCCGGCGCAATTGGAGTTTGACTTCCCTGGGTGGGATGGTATGGGAATCCAGATACCGATCGATTTTCAGAGCGACAAGCTCTGGTTATTTGTAGAGCCCTATTGAGAGGAGGGTTTCTAAGAAGCTTGATAGCAAATACTACACCGCTTTCTCAGTTATGAATGCATTTTGGCTGAATCTCTGTTACATCGAGGAGAAGGTAATACGTGCTGGCGGCATGCAAAGTGCTGCACATTTCCTGCACAAGGGCACAAAGTGATGAGACCCGAGGCTCCAATCGCTCGGTCTGTACAAGAGGCCTGAATCGGCTTGAGTCAAATGTTGCAGAGTTTGCCTTTCGTCGTCGGGAAAGGATCAATGTTTTCGATTTGCCAATTCTGAATAACGAGCTTGATGAGTTTCAGCATCTAGGTCCTGCAATTGGCTTTCTTGCCCCGTTCATAGGTATTTAACCTAGTCTAAGGAGCATATAGCGTAGCTTGATGTCCATCCGCCTAGCCCAATATGGCCCCATTCGCTACCCTCCTTTCATATGCTCCATTGCTTATCGCCTTCAAGTCGGGATGGGAACTGTCCCGTATGATACGTGATAAACGTAGAGAGCAGCATTATTTTGACGCCGAGAAAGCTTATCTCTCAAAACTCCTTCATCTAGCTTACTCTGAAGGCTTGATTGGAGTACATAAGTACCACTCCTTATGGGAAATGCTTATTCGTGCCTGTAGATATAAAGACAGTGAGTTTGCTATTCTTCTTTAAATCTTCGTAGTGCTAATAGATAATAGGAGATACCCTTCGTCATGTTCGAAAGGTTATACAGGACCAGTTTAAGTCTAGTTAGTTCTAGTAAATCGTATATATATCAATAGCACTGTAACGTGGTCCACCATTGAGCGGGACACCCCATTGACCGGGACACTTTTCCCGACCTCACCACTCCAAACTGCTAA
>JAMAKQ010000210.1:0-14771 GCA_023628475.1 Chaetomiaceae sp. PF1801
GACTTATAGAAAGTGATTGAGGTCTGAGAAAAGTGGGCGGTTCGCTATGGTGGGCGGTTCGCTATGCAAGTACGTTAGTTTATTTATTAGTATATAACCCAGGTAAAAAAAAATTAAAGAGCTTTCTTTAGTTATCCTTCTTTTTATCTTTCTTTTTATCTTCCTTTATCTTTATTTTTATACTTTCTTTTCCTTTTACTTTTTTTTTCCTTTTCTTTCTTTTTTTTCCTCTTTTATTCCTTTTTTTCTTTTTCTCTTTTATTCCTTTTTTTCTTTTTCTCTTTTCTCTTTTTCTTTTTTCCCTTTTTCTTTTCTTTTTTACTATTTCTCTTTTTTCTTTTTGCTTTTTTTTCTTTTTTATTTACTTTTTTTACTTTTCTTTTTCTTTTCTCCTTTTTTATTTTTACTTTTTTATTTAAAAAGAGAAGAGGAAAAAGTATACTTTATGGTCAATAACCCCGATGTATCGCGCTAATAAACAAACAAGGGTTGAACTGTATAGCGTTGATGTCATTGTGACGTGAGTCCGTTTTTGGCCTTCCTCTAGTCTATAGAATATAGATAGATTCGAGTCCGCCACTACGAAAGGGCCTCAAGCCCGGACGACTTGCTGCTGCTAGCAGAGCCGGAAGTCAGATTGGTCTCTGTGGCCGATGTCAAATGATAACGTTAGCGGATGAGTGCATGGAGGCTGGGAAGTTGGATGAGCAGAAGGTGCCAGAAAGCGGGGGAATTCTTTACTGACTATCGGAGGAATGAATGAGACTGAACGAGCTCAGGCGGCTTCAAAACATCCACTGGCAGCTTGGGAAGTTGGGACCGGGGTCCCGGGCTTTGCGGTACTTCCGTCCCCATACCTCCCAACACTTGAATGGTTTGAGCATGGTACCGTACCTGTGGACGCAGGCCGGCGATGGTCTCAACTATACCCGTTGCCAACTCTCTGGAAAATCAGAGCCCCATTTACCTGGAAAACAGCATCATCGGACGGGTCTGTACATAAGGTACTGCCGATGCTGTAGGCATTCCTTCCAGGGCTGCTTTGTTCCTCGTGGAAATTGAAAATCCTTGAGTACCAGGGAACTCGCAGGGAGCTTGGTCAGACCGTCCAGGCACACCGGGGCATGTGAAATCCGTCGGGTGGTCAAGTCCGTATGTCAGGCGTTTGTCTGTCTTGCCGACTGCAGTCGAGCGGACTCATCACTCAGCACATTCCCGCGGGCTGCGGCCCTCGGCGGCATACGTCGAGTCAGCTGAGCGGTTTCCTGCCGGTTACCACACCGGCGGTTGACGTTGGCCAACCGCCGGTGCTCGTAAAAATCAAACGCACCCCTCCGGGAACAATGCCGGGGGCCGGAAGACAGCCTTGAATGCTCTCTGCCGGCACTGGGGCGCCAACCTAGTAACGAAGGGCACACTGCGAGGTTGACCGGCCCGCGGCCCCCATCATCCGGTCAAATGCAGTTGTTGTCGGGTTGTGACCACCAAGAATTTTTCATCGCAGCCACATGTGAGCTTGACTGGTGCTTGAAAGCCTCCAAGGCAGGCGACTACAGCTCCCGCCCTCATGGTCCGACCCTGGCTGCCAGTTGAGCCGTTGCTTCACGCTTGACCCAACTGGGCCAACTCGAGTCCGAGAGATGATAGATTCGAGTCAGCCGCCTCACCGGTTCCGCGTTGCGGGAAACCGCATCCGCTTTGTCGATTCACATCTCATGATTCGTCCAGATGAAGCCTGAGGAAACGCGGTGGTGTGGACAGTGAGGTAGGTACCCCTGGTTTTCCTCGGTCTTGATGTTCAAGAGTCAGGACCAGGACCGGAGGATGCATCATTCTTGGCGTGCTGCAGGCCAGGCATTTTTGATTGTTCGGATTGAAGACCTTACCTATTTCCCTCGCCGTGGTCACAACGCGCAACGAGACGGAAAGCGCCAATGTTGATTGGTGACTCGTGAGTGCTCGTCCGGTTGACCACTCAGGATTGACCACCTGAGTCCACCTCCTCGAGGCGTTTGGGGGCGTGCTCCTGCCAGTGGCCTGCCTCGAGCCTGCCTACCGGGACCTCCAGTCCGGATCATTCACTCCCCTGAGTCACCACAGCGCCCTCAGTTTTGAACTTGGATGATGAGGCGTTTTGAGAGACCACCCAAGTGCACATGGACTTGATTCAGGCAATTATCCGCACTTCCTCTACGTACGCTCTTGAGCGAGGTGGGAGGATGGCCAAAGTCACCCGCACTTGTTCCCAGCCTCAGTCTTGCCGAAAGAGTCTTCCAGGTTCCGCCGCGGGCGGCAGCGTGGGGCTGCCCAGGACACTGGATTGGGCCGTGGCTCGGTCTGCGACAGCCTGCCGTATTCGGCAGGCTTCTCTTGGAGTTGGCGGTTCCTGCCCACATATGCAGTTGTCCGTGGGGCGGGGCAATTGTCCTCAGGAGTTTGGTCAAGACGCAGCGGATGCTGCCGGCGTCAGCCCGGCCCAGCATCGCACGCTGTGGCACTCGGTGAACAGAGGTTCTCCTTGGCAAGCAGCTTTTGTCGACTGTCATCTGTCAAATGTCAGATCTGATCTCACTTTGTCACCTGCAGGTCGGCCAGGCAAACCCGCTTGCTGTCCGTGCCGTCAACACGCGCAACATGCAAGCCTGGCTATGTCCATCCCCTGGCCACGAGCCTGCTGACTGCCTATCACTTCCTCTTCCAAAATCCCGCTCAGCGGCGGCATGACGCTCAGCTGCATCTCGTTTGCAACTGAGATATCGGCACGCCTCCTCAAGTCATCCCCCTCCCCTCTCGATCGTTTGTCCCCTTTGGCCATCCCAGCCGTTTGGGACCAATCAATCCAGTACCTACCAGACACGACAGGAGCAGCCCCGCGTCCCCGCCACCGGTCTGGCGATGGACCTCCCCGCGTCCCACACGCATCCATTGTTGTCAATCACCAATCATACACGCGCCGTGCCTGAGTCTCTGAGATGTTGGCACGACAACTTCGGGGACTCGCGCTGGGCTACAGATGGCTCACTGTTGGAAAAGCCAGGAGGAGAACCAGAGGTGTGCAAACAACACCCCATGAACACTGTTCCAACTGACAATCCCTGAGTCCAATGACCTGAGCCATCCGCATCCCGCCCAGCTGCAGGAGCCCCGGCGGCCCGGCCAGGGAAGCCGCGC
The DNA here is from genome assembly GCA_023628475.1 of Chaetomiaceae sp. PF1801. Lineage (NCBI taxonomy): Eukaryota > Fungi > Ascomycota > Sordariomycetes > Sordariales > Chaetomiaceae > Chaetomiaceae sp. PF1801. The sequence continues at coordinate 3,172 of JAMAKQ010000210.1, forward strand.
CGTCAGTGGTCACCGACGGGCCAGATGGTGTGGCCTCGTCGCTTAGATTGAGATGTCGTTCGTCTGCAGGTAGACAAGCAATTGTCCAGCACCAGTCCAACCACAACAGCTTGTCACTTGCGCTAGTAATAATCAAAGCAAACCACCAGTCAATGCAGTGAGCCCAGGCTGCCGCCTGGTTTCCAGGAGATTCGACTCGATGATGAAGGATCAGCTGGAGTCGAGATGCGATGTCCGACCTCCTGTCGAGGACTCGAGTCTCTCCGAGTCTCGACTCTCATTGTCACCCACCTCAGTCACCCTGTTGTACCACCCACCCACCAGCGGCCCGCTACTCTCCGGCAGCACGTTCCCGGTATTAGGCATCGTCTCCATGCATGCAGTGCGGTGACATGCCGTTGTCGGTCTGCTGTTTTCAAGCTGCCCGGCCGAGGAACCCCCGGGTTGGAACATCCAGCACCAAAGAACGGAAACCGTCTGCGTTTGCTTGCAGCGGTGGACGGCCCAGGGGTGTTGATACCATGTGGTGATGAGTCTGGCAAGCTGCAATAGGGGAGAAGGAGCAACGGAATGAAGGGTGAACGGAGTGGGATGTAGCCTGCGCTGTCAGCTATTATTCTGTCTATAATATAAGTACGAGTGTTTGAACTGTTGATCATGGTCCTTTCTCTCCCTTCTTCGCCATCAAACTCAGCTTTCTATTACCACCCAGACCATCAAAACCAACAGTAGCTCCTAGTAGCAGAAGCTTCGTTGCAACACCCTTCAGCTTACTCACGACCTCCTTCAGCGCCTCGTTCAGCTTGATCGCGACCTCCTTCAGCTTGCTCACACTCACAACCACCTTCACTTTGATTACAGCCTCCTTGAGCTGGATCACAACTTCCTTCAGCTTAATCATAGAATGGGCAAGTTCATCTGCGCTTATGGTCTCGTTAAGACGACCAACGAGTAACTAACGAAGTTTCGCCCCTTTTTCACAGCTCAGAGAGCCGACAACGCCTCAGTCGACGAGCTCCTTCTCGGCCTCGGCGCGTGGGTTGATTTCGTTCCCATCGACACAACCGAAACTGCAGACCCTCTCCTCGCTGCCCCATTGCCAGGTGAGTCGAAAGTAAGACCACATAACCTAATGGTGTCCTGACCTCTGCTAGCATGGGCAAGATGGAGGAACGAGGATCTCTTCAACCGGGTTTCGGTATATTCCGCCCCCTGGACGCCTCTGCGGGCTCTTTCCCCGAGCTGGGTTGACGAGTGGTTTTATGTTTGGATTGAGGCGGCGCGCAACCGGCTTGTCAACGGTGACGGGTCGGGGGGGCTGGAGTCATGTTGGAGTCTGGGGTACTTAGACGCAGCAGCCGCTGAATAAGTGAGATTGAACGGTGACGTGTATTGATATAGCTAGAGAATGTACCATGAGCTGGGTATCTGCTCGGGAGTTAACGGTTTTGCCTCAAGGGGCAGTCCCGAGTTGCCTGACTGGCGTCTGACACATCTCATCCGTCAACGAGGAACTGCCGGACGGAGGCACTTAGGTAGTCATTGAATTGGACTAGGGGTTACCGAAATCTGATCTTCCTTCTTGCGGGGATAAGACAGTGGCTTGTTTTGCCTACCTCTCATTGTCATTGCTTCCACAAAAGCCTGTTGCTATCTGCCGGTTGTCCCGTGCCGCCCGGTGTGTGCCCCTGCTTGGTAGCTGGCTCAGACCATTCAGGGGTCGAGGCAACACCGCCCCAGCATGCACAAACCAAGCCTCGTCAGCCTTCCTAATCGTGAAAGGCCTTCAGTCTCGTTCCATGTGCCGTGTTTGAGGGTGTTGGTATACAGGTAACAATCCCCAACCAACGGCCTGGCTCTACAGAGGTGCGACATGGGGGCTGGTGCCACCAGCTCTGTGAGCACATCCGGCTTTTACCTGCGGACACCGAGACTTAGATGGACCGAGGGCGACGTACGTAGTACCGTGCCTACCTTAGCCAACTGCGTGTGCAGCCGAAAATCACTGATCAGAATCTCGGACCACTTTCCCCACGAGCCCGAGTATCATGCATACCTACCCTAATCTGACCTATCGCTATTCTCTTCTTCTCTGACCCGACAACCGCCGAAACCCCCTCCAGCCCCAACACCGCCCAAATCCCCTTCAACCTTAACACGGCCCTTGACTCTCGCCGTTGTGGCGTCGTCCCCCGTTCATCGACCCCCCGTTCAAGGACCCCCCGTTCATCGACCCCCCGTTCATCGACCCCCCGTTCATCGACCCCCCGTTCAAGAACCCCCCGCGCAAGAACCCCCCGATCAGAGTCACCCGGTTCCCAGACTCCCCGTTTGCCCCGTTGGCATGTCCTCCATTGATATGACCATTCAAGCCAGGTGCCGCTTCGCGGTCGGTCCGAGCCTGCAGCGAATCAACAAGCATCTCGTCGCACATGCCGCGTATTTCATATAGAACCTCGGGTTGGATCTCCTCTGGGATGCGGAGCAGGAAGCCTTGGAGGAAGAGGCGAAACTTATACGTGCGATTGCGTCAGCATGGATTTGTTCGGTCATCGCGTTCTCTAGTAAAGTCATTATATTAGGTACGCACCTCTGCCTTAAACTCTGAGACCTGCACGTACTCGGGCGTAGGCTGCGATGATCTGGGCCGCGGAGGCATTGTGCTCTGGCTTTGCGTTGGAGGTGCTTGTCGAAGAGGCTTCAAGTCGATGATGCTGATGCTGATGCTAATGCTCAATGAAGCGGAAGCTTTTGCTGGAGTAGTTTAGCGATGCGCCGGAAATGGTTGATGCGGGACTCGGAGTGTGAACTGGGACTTGGAAACTTTTCCGCTGGGAGGGTTTCCGTGACTCGGAGAGATCCAAGAGAGGATGCTCCTGCTTGGAATGATGTTTCCAAGTTCCACCATGACCAGGCGGCAACTGCTTCTTTTCAGTTGAGCATAATATTGGCAAGCGTCAGCGAGCACCGTCGCACTTCGGATTGGGACAGCCGCGGAAAGGGGATGAAAGATTATGCCGCCACCTGCACGTTAAGGCCCAGCGCAACCTGATGACAGAAACGTGCCGGCTAGGAAACTCAATTTTGAGCAAGCACTCGCAAAATGCACCCTTGCCCAAGCCTTTCCAGGTTTTGCCTGATTCGGAGGTTCAAGGAACCCATCGCATCACGAATCTCGGTCCTTCGTCTTCAGCATGGAGCGGAATCCTGATCCAGTGCTGGACAAGCTCGACTAGCCAGCTGTTGTACTGCAGGTGCCCCCTCGAAGACAACCAGGGCAGGCCCTCATCTCTTGTTTATTTTGTCTACTCCTCCGGCCCCGGCCTCCCATCCAACCATTTACTCATGTACGGCCCATCCAACCAGTACCCCAACTTGGCATAATAACTCCTGACCCCGACACCCGAGATGACACTGATCTTCTCACTGCCATGCTCTTCCCTCGCAATCCGCTCCGCCTCCTCCATCAACAGCGTGCCGAACCCCTGATGCTGGAACTTCCTCGGGTCCCTCGCATGCACCGGCACCGCCATGCCATACACATGCAGCTCCCGCACCAGACTCGTCGGCTGGCCCACCAGCTCCTCCCTGAAAGTATATTTCTCGGTGCACTTTCGCAACCTGAGCAGCGCAACCAGGATATCCTGCTTCGGGTCCTCATACGCCAAAAACGTCTCCCACCCGCCGTTGGCCGTGTAATCCCTCCTGACAAGCTCAATCTGGTTCGGCCGGATCTTGTGCTTAACCTCGTTCACACCAACCTCCCTCGTCCTCACATCCCGACACGTCGTCCCAAAATCCTTCATCCTTGCCAGCGCCAGCTCGCGCAGGTTTCCATTCTCAACGCCCGATGTCACCAGCGGCATGGGGATATCGCGCTGGACGCGGTAGATGCGGGTCCACGGCGGCACCAGCGCCAGGATGCGCGCGACCAGGTCGATCAGCCCGTTGGGCGTGTAGTTCTGGTACCGCCCCGTGCGCCACAGCTCGTACAGGCCCGTGCCGCGGATGACCAGCGTCGGGTAGATCTTGAGGCCGTCGGTCCGAAAAGCCGGGTTCTCAAAGTATTCTTTGAACTGGTCCAGGTCGCGCTCCATGCCCACGTTGGGCAGGTCCGGCATCATGTGGCTGACTACCTTGAAGCCGGCGTCTTTGGCGAGGCAGAAGGTCTCGGCGACGGCTGCGACCGTGTGGCCGCGGTTGGTGTCGCGCGCGACGTCTTCGTAGAGGGACTGCACGCCGATCTCGAGGCGCGTGCAGCCGTACCGCAGCATGCTGGAGAGGTGCGGCTGGAGGCAGTAGTCGGGCCGTGTCTCGATGGTGATGCCCACGCACTTGATGCTGCTCTGCTCGCCCGCGCGGACGGCTTCGTCCACGTTGAGCGTGCCGTAGCCACTGAGTGCGTTGTGGAGTTGGGAGATGAATTCGTCCCGATAGGATTCCGGCAGCGACATGAATGTGCCTCCCATGATGATGTACTCGACCTTGTCCACCGAGTGGCCCAGCGCCTTGAGCTGGTCGACCCGCCCGCGGGCCTGTTCAAAAGGGTCGTACCGGGCGCGGATGGCGCGCATCGACGTTGGCTCGTAGCCTGTGTAGGACTGTGTGCTGTACTCGAAGTCGGAATCGGGGCCGCCGGGGCAGTAGACGCAGATGTTGCCCGTGTATGCGATGTGCGGGCATCGGTGCGGCTTGCACATGACGGCCACAACGGCGATGCCAGAGGATGTGCCTAATAGGTGTCAGTAACCGTCGGCAACGGTCTGAATGGGGGAACACTGACGGATGGGCTTGGCAATTAGCCTCGGGAGAATGTACTTCTTGTAGTGCTCGGGGACGGCGGCGATGATGGCGGTCAATGGCGGGACGTTGTTGATCTTGTGCTTCTTTGCGAATTTGGAACGCAGCGTGTTGAGGTTGATGTCCTTGCGCGGACGGCTCGGGTCCTTGGCGGCTTCATGGTCTTCGATGAGGGCGCTGGCGATGTCTGCGCAGCAGCGGAGGAAGCGCTCGTTCTCGGGCGGCAGGTTTGCGTCCTTCTTGCGGCTTGTCGCCTTCACCGTTGTCGTGGCCATCGCGGAACGTTATGCGAAAATTATTTCTGTCGATTCGTTCCTCGGTCGAAGCGTGTGGTGTTTCTTTGCTCCTCCCTCCCGCTCTTGCCCCTCGTGTGTTGGATGGATCGCCAAGGGTTCAAGATCTGAAATCTTGGCGGGGCGAATCGAGCAGCTGAAGCCCCACGCCTCCCGTGTTGCCATCAATTGCCCCGCCGCCGTCTCGTTGTTCCGTGTGGGGCCGATCAACGGCGCCGAGTGCCGCGTGCTCTGACCGGCACGATAATCGGAAAAACTCGCCCGCCGCAATTGCCGAGCTGCGCAGCCTGACCAATCGCAGCAGGCAGACCCCTGCGTGTCAGAGAAGCCTCGTTGGCTGAAGCTAGCGACAATTTTGGGCAAGGGCCGCTGTTTGGAAATGACGAAGGCCGCTGCATCCCGAGAACGCTGAAACAACGACTCTCGATCCAGCATCGTCGCCCATTAGCCGCCGCCTAAATTGTTGCTGCGTGGTCTGCTTTTCTTTATTGTTTCTTGCTTCCTCACACACAGCACGATGCAGGCGTTCACGAGGCAATCGCTGCCTGCGGGCGCGCTCCTGCGACAGCTCGCCCAGAGAAGCTACAGCTCCTCCTCGACCTCCCCCTACGCCAACACCATCAAGAACCTCCGCATCAACGGCGACACCAAGGTCCTCTTCCAGGGTTTCACAGGCAAGCAGGGAACGTAAGTGTGAAGGCATCACGTCCTCTGCCGGTTCTCTGCGCGGCTTATCGCGCCTCGCGATTTGCGACAGTATATTAGGGGTCAAGGCTGACGACGACTGTATTCCAGATTCCACGCGCAACAGGCGATCGACTATGGTAAATACATTTCCACGGACGAAGACGACTAGGACGAGCCGGGCGGACATTGGATCTGATACGCGTTTTGCGCAGGCACCAAGGTTGTTGGCGGCACAAACCCCAAGAAGGCCGGCCAAACGCATCTCGGGCTCCCCGTTTTCGCCAACGTCAGCGAGGCCGTGAAGGAGACCGGCGCGAACGCCACTGCCATCTTCGTCCCGTAGGCCAGCCCCCGAGCAACTTTCACCCGAAGCAAGCCGCGCTAACAAGCCGCGAACCTACAGGCCCCCACTCGCGGCCGCCGGTATCGAGGAGGCCATCGCCGCCGAGGTGCCCCTCGTTGTGTGCATCACCGAGGGTATCCCCCAGCATGGTTAGTCTACACTGCGACCAATTCGAATTACCACAAAACGGATATTGACACGGCGGCAGACATGGTGCGCATCACCTCCATGCTCAAGTCGCAGAGCAAGACGCGCCTGGTTGGGCCCAACTGCCCGGGCATCATCGCGCCCGGCCAGTGCAAGATCGGCATCATGCCGGGCTTCATCCACAAGCGCGGCCGCATCGGCATCGTCAGCCGCTCGGGCACGCTCACGTACGAGGCCGTCAACCAGACGACGCACGCCGGCCTGGGCCAGTCGCTCGTCGTCGGCATCGGCGGCGACCCCTTCAGCGGCACCAATTTCATCGACTGCCTCAAGGTCTTCCTCGAGGACGAGGAGACGGACGGCATCATCATGATTGGCGAGATTGGTGGCTCCGCCGAGGAGGACGCCGCCGACTTCCTGCGCGAGCACAACACCGCCAACGGCGGCAAGCCCGTCGTCTCCTTCATTGCCGGCATCTCGGCGCCCCCCGGCCGCCGCATGGGCCACGCTGGTGCCATCGTGTCCGGCGGCAAGGGTGGTGCCGACTCCAAGATCAAGGCCCTCGAGGCCGCTGGCGTTATTGTCGAGCGCTCGCCGGCTGGTCTGGGCAAGGCCCTCCGCGACGAGTTCGTCAGGCGGGATCTGCTTTAGGGCTCTGGCGCTGTAGTGAGGTAGTATCATCCCGGCGCTGCTGGCCTTGTACATGTTGATTATTTCCATTTGTTGCTGCAGGTGAAAGTGGAGGATGTTGTGAGAGTAGCGGGCCGCTCAATGGGGGGGCTAGCCGGAGGTATCTCGAGCTTATAGACTGGGGGAACTTGGTGGTCTGGCATAATATGTGCATTTTTGAGCTACCTTTTTACCACGCATCATCCTGTAATGTGACTCCCTCGGCAACCCCTCGCGTATCGCCGAGGCTGGCTTCGGCAACCAGCCACGATCTGGTGTTGGCCATATGGATTTGTGCTTGCATGTGTTGGCCTGCACCATCCATCCCTTGACCATGTCGAGCCAGGTAGATGGGGACGTGCGAGTCCGCTTGCCTTGGACAAACCTTCAACAGCTTGAAGCAGGCATCCATTTTGGAGCTTCTCTGAACAGCGCGTGGGAGAGTAGTTCGAATTGGGAGCTGTGAAGGTGCCCATCTGCCCATCTCCTTCACCAGGCAATACAAATACGGTAAAACCAATGACCATCGAACCACTGCTTTGCATTCTTGTTCTGGTGTAGAATGCAGGAGAAAAGAGGAAAGAAACGAAACGCAAATCCCATAAAGTGTTCGCCCGGTCCGTTCTCCGTAAACTCCAGTACTGATGCTTATAAACACACATGATGGCGGGTTCCCCCCGATCGTCTTCGCTGTGCAGGCCTAACCCGCTGGTTTGCCATTTCCACCTCCAACTCCCGCCGAAGCTCACAAACCGGATATGCCGTTATCAGATATGGCGTGCCCAGCTGAGTGACTGCTCGAGGTGGAGCGCTAGTCGTCAGTACTACTGCTCGCCAAGTAGCCGGGCGGTGATATCGCCCATATACGCCTCTTCCAATTCGTAGTCTTCGCCCCCGTTGCGGTCGATCCCCACATAGAGGAAGGCCTCGACCACGGCGTCGACGTCGAATCCCATGTTGACGAACCGGTCGACCAAGTCCTTGTTGTACCCCTTGTACCTGCAGACAAAACAAAGCCACTGTCAGCCTTCCGAACTCAACTCTTTCATCCCCCTTCCACCACCACATGTAGGATTCGATCGTACCTGGACGGGTCATTCTTGGCCACGGGCTGCGGCACCTTTTGGTAGTTGTGCGTGACGACGTCCCTCCGCGGGGCGCCGGCGTACTTGACGGCCCACTCGTGTGCTTTCTGAGCAAACTCGTTGGGCCGCTCCATCATCATCTTGGCCACCTCGGCGTCTTGCGGGTCCTTGGGGTTCGGCGACTCGAGGAGCATGCGCAGCGACAGGAGCGCCATCTTGATTGTGCCGACGGGCGACCACCCGGGGCCGAGCGTGTCGAGGCAGATTGCTCCCTGTTTTTTTCGAGTTCATCGTTAGCTTGACTTGTTTCCTCCCAAGCGGCATCACGGCCCAAACTCCCAACCCCACGCCATCACACTCAACGTACCGTCACACTGCTGACGTTTGGATGCCAGATCTTGGTGTCGAACTTCATGAGCGGCGACTTGAACGGGTACATGTCCGGGATGACGATATCGATCTGGAATGTGCCCCCGGCGTACGGCGTGTCGGGCGGCCCGGGAAAGGTGCCCTTGAGGTGCGTCAGGTCGGCGGGGTTGATGGGGTGGGCTTGCACGCCCGAGTTGTCCTTGTCATTGTGGATGTCGGCCAGCTCCTTGGCAATGCGGCGCTCGCGCGTGGTGGCCATGGTGGCGGGGATGATGTGCAAAGGCGGTGGTCGGCCCGCGGATGGTTCGAGGTTGTGGTTAGGGTGCCGAGGGTGCGAGGTATGGTTCACGGCAGATGGGTGGAAGGTGGGTGGGGAGCCAGCCCGGGAAGGCTTGGAGGGGTACAAGTGCGATGTGAGGGAGAAGGGGCAAAATGGCCGAGACTTGTGGCCACCAGCAGGTGTTAAGAAAATGCAAGGTGAGGCTGAATGGGAGGACGCAGGCCTTGGACGGTCGGAGCACCCCACGTAATGAGACAGAAAGTAAGAATGAGAAACGTTACTGACAATGGCGGGCGAGGTGCCTGCTTGTTTGGACGGCGCTCGCTCCGTCTTTCACCCGCCTCGTCCGAGTTTCATTCAAAGCGTGCACCTTGTTGGCTCCATTGCCAGGGTCTGTTCTCGCGAGGCGCTTCGGGTCTCAGCTCCTCCCAGGTTTGCAAAGGAACCCAACACTTGCCAAGCAGCCTGATTGCCCAAACGGCTCGCTCATGACGGATAAGTGGAGGTTGCTGCCATTTGATGGACGACCGGGAGTGTCTTGTCACTCTACAAGCTCGAGCCAGGTTGCTGAATTATGCCAAGCAATCCAAGGCTCTTGGTCTGTGCACAAGGCTTCAGCGCCGCCCCACTAAGGCATGTGGCTCGTGCGTCGTTGGCGCGTCGCTCTGCCGCCTGACGCTCAGCCAAGCTCGCCGCAAGCTTCCATTGCCCATCACATCACACCCCAGCCAACAACCTCCAATTCGCCTTCTTTAGCCGTAAACCGTCGGCGCCATCTCACCTCGCTCACTGCAGACTACCACACACCTTTTGTGGTGATATATTTTTTTTACATAGCAAGAGTCGTCGATAAACCGATCCCTCGGACCGGGGTCGCAACACCGAACCATGGTACAGTGTGCTCTTCGCAGCGCAGTCGCCGGAGCACATTCTAACAAACTCGCAGGGTCAGAATCAATCGGGCATGGGCGGGGGAAGGGATGGGAAGGATGACAAGGACAAGAAGGTTTGAATTCTTCACCGACAAGACGGCCTTCGACTGCCGTCTTGCCATTCGAGTCGCCACCGGACATTGCTGACCGATCATCACCTCCCGACAGAAGGACAAGCCCAAGTACGAGCCGCCCCCGAGACCGACCACGCGCATCGGCCGCAAGAAGAAGAAGGCCGGCGGCACTAGCGCTGCCGCCAAGCTGCCTCCCGTCTACCCGACCAGCCGATGCAAGCTCCGGTTGCTGCGCATGCAGCGCATCCACGACCACCTGCTGCTCGAGGAGGAGTATGTCGAGAACCAAGAGCGGCTGCGCAAGGCAAAGGCGTCCAAGGACAACGCGGCCCCGACCTCGGAACTGGACGCCGCCGACCGCATGGCCGACGAGCGCAGCCGTGTCGACGACATGCGGGGCAGCCCCATGGGCGTCGGCACCCTCGAGGAGATGATTGACGACGACCACGCCATTGTTTCCAGCACGACGGGTCCGGAGTACTACGTCAGCATCATGAGCTTCGTCGACAAGGACTTGCTCGAACCCGGCGCCAGCGTGCTGCTGCATCATAAGACCGTCAGCATTGTTGGCGTGCTGACGGACGACACGGATCCGGCTGTGAGCGTCATGAAGCTGGACAAGGCGCCGACAGAGTCGTATGCGGATATCGGTGGTCTGGAGCAGCAAATCCAGGAGGTGCGGGAGTCGGTCGAGCTGCCGCTGCTGCACCCCGAGCTGTACGAAGAGATGGGCATCAAGCCGCCCAAGGGCGTCATTCTCTACGGCGCACCTGGCACCGGCAAGACGCTCCTGGCTAAGGCCGTGGCCAACCAGACTTCGGCAACATTCCTCCGTATCGTCGGCAGCGAGCTGATTCAGAAGTACTTGGGTGACGGTCCTCGGTTGGTCCGCCAGTTGTTCCAGGTAAGCTCCACTAAAACATAAGTGGCTCAGCAACGTACTAATGCGCTCAGGTCGCCGCTGAAAACGCCCCCTCCATCGTGTTTATCGACGAGATCGATGCCATCGGCACGAAGCGTTACGATTCCACCTCAGGCGGCGAGCGCGAGGTGCAGCGGACCATGTTAGAACTCCTCAATCAGCTGGACGGCTTCGACGACCGTGGCGACGTCAAGGTTATCATGGCCACCAACAAGATTGAGACGCTCGACCCGGCCCTCATCCGGCCCGGCCGCATCGACCGCAAGATTCTCTTCGAAAACCCGGACCAAAACACCAAGCGCAAGATCTTTGCCCTGCACACGAGCAAGATGTCGCTCAACGAGGACGTCGACCTGGAGGAGTTCATTGCCCAGAAGGATGATCTCTCGGGCGCCGACATCAAGGCCATTTGCTCCGAGGCCGGTCTGATGGCGCTGCGGGAGCGCCGGATGCGCGTGCAGATGGCCGACTTCCGCGCGGCCAGGGAGCGGGTGCTGCGCACCAAGCAGGAGGGTGAGCCCGAGGGTCTGTACCTGTAATGTTTGTGTATGAGGAGAGCTAGTTTGGGGATGCCAGAGAATGCAAATAGACCAGCGTAGCTGGAGTCAGCGGATGTGTATTGGGGTTGTGTTCCCTTCGTGACTTCCAGGTCGTTTTCGTGGCACTTTCTCCCGCGCCTTCCCCAAATCGACAATCTTCCCAAACTTGCCTACTCGTGCAAGGGTGAGGTTGAGGAGCAAAAGTCCTGCCCCTTATTTCTTTCCGCAGCTTATACAGTTCAACCCTGGTTTGTTTGTTAGCGTATAACTTACAGTAACTAGCCTAGAAGAGTAGTTTTTTTCCTTTTCCTCTTCTACTTCTTCCTCTTCGTCTTTATCTTCTTCTTCTTCTTCTTTATAGTCTTCGTCTTCTTTATATTTTCTATCTTCTTCGTTGTTTTCGTCTTTATCTTCTTTTTCTTCTTTTTCTTCGTCTTCTTTATCTTCTTCTTTCTCTTTT
>JAMAKQ010000211.1:0-14032 GCA_023628475.1 Chaetomiaceae sp. PF1801
GATGAAGTTAGGAAGTGGGAAAAGTGGGAAAAGTGCGCGACTCGCTATGCTGCGCGACTCGCTATGCAACTACGTTAGTCGGGAATCGAGTAGATAGAGTTGAACTCTAGGCTGAAGTAGCCTGGCGGAGGGTCGAAGTCCCGAATCTCCGTCCCGTTTATGTACTCCACGGGATAGGGCCGCCAAGAGTCTGGTTCTCTGATGCTGGGCACCTCGGTGATGCTCTCGGTGAGCTGGCCGTTCTGCATGGACGAAGTCACGTTCTTCAGACAGTAGTAGATGGCGCACTCCGTCGCTCGCAGTCGCGGTATCGCGTCCGGCCACGCGGACCTGTAATCGATGGCCGTGTCGGGGGCGGGGTGGATGAGGCTCATGGTCCAGATCAGCGTGTCGATGTCCTTCATCGTGTTCGTCTCGTTTGGGTTGCCCGTACCGAACGACGTGGCGTTGTACACGGCTACAGAACCGACCTCATATCAGTCACGGTTGGCGATGAAGTGGCCGTTGGGTAGGGTGTATGCTGTGGTCGATTCGTTTAGGCCGTATGAAACATTGGCTATGGCCGACTTGTTCCCCGTGGCGGAAAGGGGAACAAGGATCGACTTGCGGCCAACCATGACGTCGACAACAGAATCCAGATCACGGCCAGCAACGCGCCTCAGGTCCGCGGTAACGTTGTGGCACCGGTGACAAACACCGAGGGTGGTGAAGGTGGGCCACGTGCAGTTGCCCGTCGGGCATTCCACCGCCACCCTCTGCTCGAGTCCGCTCAGCCCAGCAAGAATTGCGGACTGCATCGACAGGGGCAGCTCCGTGCTGACGGACCATGTCTCGGTATGATTCGTCTCGTTGCCCTTTGTGTAGTCCTTCTCCGTGCTATCCGTATGATCACGATTCACCTCTCCCATGTGGTACCCGTGGCTCAAGGGTATGACGGCAGACTGCAAATGGTCAATGACATGGTCCGGCCGGAACTGTAGCAATTGTTGCGAGAAGGGGTCGGGTCCAATGATTAGCAGGCTTAGGGCGGCGCCCAATTTGAGAGAGAGTCTGTTAGTTGTTAGGAGACACTCTGGGATGCTGTGTTGTGCCTGCAAACGCCCGAACGTTTGCCAGGTAGGTAGGTGATCAGACTTACGAGCCACTGGTTCTTGTGAGGACCCTGGAACTGCCGATGGGACCACGGGTTGCGGCGTCGATACGCTCAATGTCGATGAGTGGCCGCGCCTCGCGGGCGAACAAGATCCATTTCCACTGGGCAATGCACTCGGCGAAAAGGTAGGCGAGGCTCGCCTTCATAGCCAGCGAAAGGACCGACACGATGGCGTTCAGCGTGATGACGTTCCACCAAGGGCTCATGATTTCTCTGCCGTTGAAGGTGGCCAGGACGGCCACCAAGGCCGCAAAGGACCCAATGCCGCCCAACACTGCCAGACACTCCCACATCCAAGCCCAAGGCGTCCATGCTGTCTTGACGTGTGGCAGGCGCATTCTGGGCGATGGGGTGTTGAAGATGTATGTAGGCGGGTGAAAATCGACGGAGGGTGCGGAAGCACTCAAGAACAATCTGAACAGGACTCGGCGTCAGTTATCAACGCCTTATGGTTACATGTGATCATCACGCCTGGCCTTGGTCAGCCTCGCTGAGCCTCGACGGAAGTGCTGAGACAGGGGTTACATCAGCCTATATCACGTCCTGCAAGAGAAGGGCGTAGCTAGCACACCGAGCGCGTCTCACATTAATATAGGTAGGTATTCCTTGAGTCAGCCCCGCCAGTCACAGTGCTTAGCCACACTCCACGCCCTGTCACTACATCGGCCCGACAACTGCAATCCAACCCGAGCCTCACATCAGCCGCACATGCACGGTTCCGCGCTATGGTGGCACCGGAATTGACATGCTCGACGAGGTTGTGCACTGCGAGGGTTCTCGGAGGACAGCATAGTTCAGACACAGCGCGACACCCGATCGCAGGTAAGGTAGGTGCCACATCGAGTTCTACTCTATAATAAGAAGCAAAAAAGCAGAAACGAGCCGAAACTCACGATACATCCCAGTCTAATGTGGCATGACGATTGTCTTAATAACCAAGTGCAGTGTCCATGGGAGACCGCGCGGCGGAGAACATCCTCACGGACTGCGGCCTGCGCCAACTGCAGAAGCATCAGAGCGCTTCATCCGTGGCTGGAAGGCTTTGCGAGCCAATGAGTCAAGACAGCCCTAATTTGTTCAGGTTGGTAAGGTAGCAACTATAAGACTTGAGTATGACTGGACATCGGGGTTAAGGAATGCTAGGCAAGTATCTCATTCATTCACGCCGCCTATGTGGGCAGTCACTTGGTGTTAGCATCAGGTGCCTAAGCATCATTCTCACTCAACGTTCCAAAACCCCAGTGTCCGTGCCGTGCAGGTATTACGCCGCCGATGAACGGCAATCGCTCTCTCTTCCTTACGAGACCATGGTCTATACACATTATGCACTACCCGGTCCAGCCAGTGTTTGCAGTTGTCCATCCCCGAGTCCTAGAGCATATGAACCCAGCCCAGAACCCCTCGTAACGTCATCATCAACCCAATGCCATGCCGCCATATCCCTTTCCAGACACCGCTCCCAATGCAAATGAGTTTTGCAAGCGACCCAAACGCCACGCTAAACAAGCAAGCGATAAAAATGAGAACCAGTAAAAAGAAAACATATACAGAGAACCAAAGCAGATACAGACCGTGACACCTCAGCTTCCTGTGGCTCGCCCACACCTTTCTTTCTCGAGCCATCCCAAATCCAACAAGCCCTTAACTCGAGGAATCATCCAACGTGATGAGTGTGCGTAATAGTTATGCAAGAGATATCTTAAAACGTATCCCCATCGACCGAGCGCCCGACGAAACAGCCAAGCGAGTGACGACAGTGACTGAGGATAGAAGGTCGAGGACCATATAGCAAAGCAAAAGACACAAGACAAAGGCATACAGAAAAGCCAAGGAACAAGCAGGAAGGAAGAAGGAGAAACATAGCGACACACTAAGGGCAGCAAGAGTCAGTGCCCCAAGCCGCCACAAGTGCCACTGGAGAAAATAAATGAAATCATGAAACAGGTGACCACAGACCCAAAAAAAACTGAGAGGAAGAAATAGATAGAAGCCTCATAATATTGATCATCGTGTGTTGAGCGAAGAAGGAAAAGGAGAGAAGATATAACACCTCCATGGCACTGGAGATCCGGTGAGAGCAACACCGAGGAAAGGCAGCAAGGCTGCCACCAAGCCATCACTGCCCCGTAGTGGTGAAGGTAAGCTCAAAAGGCAGCTCAGCCAAATCATCTCGCTGTACCTGCATGCCCATGTTCGCGTGAGGGAGCATCTGATCCATGTACACCCCCGCCTGGGTAATGGTAGCGGTGGACGAGACAGGCGACGTGTAACCGTGGCCCTCTAGGCTCATCAACGAAGCAGCCATGCTCTGCTGGGCGGCCATGTTGTCCGCCTTCCTGTACATGTCGTCGAACCCAGCCGAGGAGATTGGGACGCCTTGAAGGGGCACCGTCGGAAAGGCCGAGCCGTCGACCGGATACAGCTCGGAAAGCTGGGAGTCGAGCTCCCCCGGAAACGAGACACCGGTCAAGTCGAGTGTTTGGCTGAAGCCTCCACCCACGCCGGCAAAGGTGGACATGTCAAAGCCACTTGAGCCCATCATCATCGGTACGCCCGCTTGCGAGCCGTATTGGGACTCGACAAGCTCGGCCTCGACATCCTCGGCGTCCACGGCGCCCACAGACTCGACGCCATCGGGAACCAACGCACCAGGCTGGTCCATGGGCACGGTGACCTCCATCATCCAAAGCTTCAACTCACTCATGGACGGCCAGTCCCCACCTCCTTTTCCCCCACGCTTCTCCTTCTCCTCCTCAGCCTTTCCCTGCCCATTCTTGGCACCGGCCCCCTTCCGGGGCTTGACCTTGAAGTGCGCCCGCCTCAAATGCGCGGCAGCATTGTAGTAGGCGCCATACTGCTTGTTCTGCGAGCACTGCTTGCAGTCTTTCAAGGGTTTCACGGCCGTTTCTGCGTGGGGGATGCCGTACAGGTCCGGGTCGCGGCAGATCCACTTCTTGACCATGCTCTTGTGCTTGGCCTCGGTGTGTCGGCGCAGCTCGTGCTCGCCGCGGAAGCCTTCGGGGTGGTCGTTGCACTGGTTGCACAGGACCTTGGGGTGCTTTGGGCGCTCGTACTTTGCCTTGGTGATGGCGGCCTTCCCGTCCTTGGCGGAGCCGTTGGCGGACTTGGGCATGTCCTGCCTGACGACGCCGGCGGCCGGCTTCGGCTGAAGATGGCGAGACTTGGCGGCGTAGTTCTGCCGTGCGAGTGCCTCCTTGGCGCGGAGCTTCAGCGACGAGTTCGACTTGACGCTGTCTTTGGACACGGACCGCTCCATGGCGAGGTGTTGAGCCAGTAACGGGCCGCTGATGTCGTGGGGAGACAAGCCGGCAGAGGAAGCGGATTGGACGCTCGACTGGGACAGGGATGGTTCCATTGGATGGTGGTGTTGGGAGGCCGAGTAATGTGTGGGGGCAGACGACGGGTAAGCGTAGGGGAAGGGGTTGCTCAAACCGTCCGGGAGACGTTTCCCGAACGACGGGTGGGCGATGACGGGGCTAGGGTGAAAGCTCTGCGCGGATTGTTGCGATTGTATCCGGACCATTTCGCTGAACTGGCCAGAGATAGAGGCCCCGTCGTTCAGGGAGCTGTTGCGC
This sequence comes from Chaetomiaceae sp. PF1801, assembly GCA_023628475.1. Classification (NCBI taxonomy): domain Eukaryota; kingdom Fungi; phylum Ascomycota; class Sordariomycetes; order Sordariales; family Chaetomiaceae; species Chaetomiaceae sp. PF1801. The sequence continues at coordinate 4,750 of JAMAKQ010000211.1, forward strand.
CGTGACATGGGAGCTGTATCCAGGGTCGGGGCCGAGGTCAGGGACCCGCAGACGGATGGGAAACTGGAGGCTGGGTATTGCTCGATGTCGTGCGGAGAGAGCAGAGTCGACGGCGGGATGGTCATGGGTGAGGTGGTCGGGAATAAGTCGTCATCATGCATTAAGAGAAACTCGTCAATGCCCATTTCCCGTCCGAGGTCGCCGTGCTGTGGCAGCGCGGGCACAAGAGAGCCGTCCGGAGTGAAGTTGTTGGCGGAATACTGGGGCAGGCTGTTGGGACAGACCACTGGGAGGCTATTCTGCATGATCGGAGGAGCGACGGGGTCGGGCCCCTTGACGATGGAGGCCGGCCCCCTAGCGACGGCGTCGGGCCCCTTGGCGACGAATGGACTTGACCTGGGACCGGGCCGCGAGATTGTCGATCTTGACCGCATCATGGGTGCAGCAGTTGAGGACGCTGGGGTATGAGTGGTCTTCGACCGCTTCATGGGGCGGCTCTGATCCTGCGGAAGTGTCAGCATGAGTGCGGCGGACAATGGGTGCCGTTGCCTGTGATACCTGCTGCACCTGCCTCGGTGGAGGGCGGGGATCGGCCGCGGCACTGGGGGCCATGGGGCTGCTACTTGGGGGGATGGTGATGTCGAGAAGTGGGCGGGATGGCACCGATGCGCCGGAAGAATTTTGGCTGGCATGCAAGTCCTGGTAGGTTGTCGAGGCGTGCGACTCAGCTCTGCTGAGCCTCTCCATCAGCTCCAGCTTCTCCCGTTCAACCCACTCGAGCTGTGCCCGAATCCGCTCGATCTCGCTTCGTTGACTCATGTCGGACGCGTATAGAGCTGTGCGTCGTGATGCTCGGGGAGGGATGAGAGCCTCGTTGGGCCGATGTGGGCGAGCGACTGGGAAGCAGACTGGCTGCAGTGTGCCCGGGGTTGGACTGTCTCAGGAGACTGTTTGAATGGGAGATGGACGATTGCTTGCCTCGTGCAAGCAAACGAAACAAGTTGAGAAACAGAACCAAGAGAACAACAGAAGATTGGGCAGGATCAGGGGGCAAATGATATTTAACCAGTCGAGCGGGCGAGGCTTTGCCAAGCAGCACGCTTCGGGAAACCGAGTGTCAAACGGATGGGGTGTGCTGGATTGGAAGTAAATGATGTCGGGTTGAGATGCAAGCTGTACACCCAGTTCAAGTGAGCGGGTGGGAAGCCTGGAAGCCTGGGGGCTTTCCAGGCACACAACCCACCCACACCATGGATGAATGATGTAACACTGTCACTGACAGGGGGTTTTCCGGGGAGCTTCTGCTGGTTGACGCACCAGCACCGCCCACCGAGCCGGGGAGCCCAACCCCGGACTGGCTCGGCGAGCTTGTCTCGGCGCCCAAAACCCGCTGGCGCTGCGTGACGGACCCACCACGGCACACTGGCTCACTGGGGGCAATCTGAGGGAATGTGCTGGGAAGGGTGATCGGCTCGCTTGAAGCGGATCGTGGAGAATGGGGGCTCCCCCATTCTCATCGACAAGGGGCTCTGGAGCGCTCGCACCAGGCATCCCGTGGTTGGGCAGCATTGAGCACGCATGCAGTGCTTCTTCCACTTCGGTCGACGGCGGCAGGCAGTGGGAGGACAGGATGCAGAACGGTTGAGCACAGCAGAGGTCAACCCATGCCAGCCGTGCCCGACCGCTACGGTGGTCTGGGGAGCCTCTGAGCCTGTGGCACCAACCGGCCATTGGCCGATCGCGTTCTCGGACGGCTTGCGGCATGGCCGCGAGTGGATTGCCAGAACCCGCCCTCGAGCCGCCCTTCAGCTGTGGCAGTGAGCGACATCGCCCAAGCAGTCAGTGGATGGGCCGAGTGGTGTCGAGAATGAGCAACTGCGGCCAGTCAGCTCCCAGCCTGCCAGAACTCAGAACAGAGACCGTCTGGCCTGCAACCAGGGTCGGTGCTCACGCGGGCAACTTGCGCGGGATGATGGGAGAAATCGTCGGGGCCGTCCACGCCTGTTGGAGAACCCTTCGTCCGATATTCCCGGGGTGAGGGTGCTGATTGAGATCGTCGAAACGCCCAAACCTGGGAGAAGCCGACGATGTCAGGCAGGCCGGGGTCGTCAATCCGACGGGGTCGCGCAAATTGACCAAGTTGTCGCAAAGTCGAACCTGGAAACTCTAAGCTGAAGTTCAAATGAGAAACACAGGCGGCGCGGTTTCAAGCAGTCACGGTGAAAGAATTTTCGCAGTTCTCGTCAGATAGGAAGTCGCGACGCGCCCTCGCAGGCTGGCAGCAACTGGCGGGCAGGTGTGATCGCGACTTGGGGTGGCCATCAAGGTGCTCGCCCCACTGCCAGGTCATCCCCCGCCAATTCTCCGACTTGCAACCGCCATCGTTGTGTTCCACTCTCCAAAATCACGACTTTCGCGCTCCATTCTCTGGCGGGGGTCATGATAAGATCAACCGAATCTCTCAAGCCTGGATGGTGCAATCACTGCCATTGATGAAAACGGCTCTGGTTTGTCATGACATCCCCCGGCCGTTCCCTGCAGCATCCCCCAGGCGCTGCGTCAGCAGAGGCACCGGCTTCGAAGCCACGTCGAGCCACGGATGCTTCTTCATCAATCATTCGTACGAGGCTTGAAAACCTCCCACCGGAACGGCTTCCATGCAGCCCGGTTGGAGGGACCGCTGCTCAGCGCTGACCATGCATGCAACGCCGGTTGTCAATTGGATTCGCGGATCCCAGGGTGCCATGATTGGCCGATCAGCCCTGAGAGTGAGGCGACAGCATGACTGGACACAAATCACCGGCTGGGCGGGTCGTTGCAAATCATCAACTTTCTCTTTTGGGCGTCCCAACCATATGGGTCCCCCACCTTACACTACACTGCCCCCCAATCCATACTGGCCGGGCGGCACTCTCGGTTTTCGTTGGGCTTCAACTTTCCCCCCCGAGAAGTCTCTCACACCGGTGGCTCGTGCGTGCGGCAGCGGTGCATGACCACCGATACGATGAGTTGTCCGTTGGCTTTTGGCAGTGCCACGTTGCTCATCACCGGGCCTCACCTCGGGCTTCCACACCTTCTGGGTTGGCTGTCTCCGTCGTCGGTCGTTCTTCCGAGCCTTGGCAACTTGTTTCGAGGGACACGGCCTCCACGGAATAATGGCGCGGTTAAAGCAGGCTCATTCTGGTCATGGGCGTGGGAGACGGCGCGGGCTACAAACACAATCTCGGAGTCGGAAGCGTTGGGAGCCGACTCGGCCGGCAAGCCGCCGAAGTGCCCCACCCGCGTCCGGCGACGGTGAACCATCCGCCGTATCGGCTTCCCAAATCATAGGCCGTCCAACGGAGAGGACAGGTCATGTTGGCGTTAGGCTTTTTACTGAGCCCCTTCCGACACTGTTACCGTTCGCAGTTCCATGAGCCACTTCTGTCGATGAGCAATTCACACGGCAACGAGAGAATCGTGTGTCAGGGTTGGGGTTGAGGCTTCCAAAGTGAAGCACGAGCCAAGCGTTGGCGATCCGATAAGTTCTGCTTATCAGCGTCATTGCGACAGCCAACAGGTGTCCGAAAGAGCTGCCACCTGGAGCTTCGAACCAAGTATCGCAACTTCCAAACCACTCCCGATAGAGCTGCACTCAGCTCGACATGACACTCGCGGCACGATGCGCCGCCTCAATTTGGTCCTGCTAGCATCGCTGCAGCTCTGCCAAGCTCGGCAGCCCAGCTTCAGCATCCACGACGACCTGCTTGCGCATCCGCAGGTAAGGCGACCAAGAGACTCGACACAACGCTAGGCCGCTGACACTTTCTGCTGCTCGCAGTTCGAAATTGTCTACTCCGACGACTTCATCTCAGAAACCGATGCCCTCGCGATCCTCAAGTCGTCGCGCACACGAGATGCCGCATACACGGCCGACGCATCGCAAACCGACCTGACCAGCCGCGTGCGCGAGTCTGCGGCCGCCGAAGCCGGAAGTGGAATTGGTAGGGATGGAGATGACGACGAGGACGCCCCGATTGCCGAGACGTACGAGCTCATCAATAGCCCTCCATTCCGCTACCTCTGCTCCGTGCCCGTTATCGCGCCCCCGCCCGCGCTAAACCGAACCGCCAACGAGCTGGCTAAGGCCGAGGAGGCGCGCGAGAACAGCAGGGCTTCGGCCAAGGGATGGGAGCTGATGAGCGTGCTCGACGGGCACTGCATGTACTTCACGGCGGGCTGGTGGAGCTACAGCTTCTGCTACGGCAAGGAGGTCGTTCAGTTCCACGCCCTGGCGAGCGGCAGACCCGGCGATCCCCCAACTCGGGACCGGAATACGGACGAGTACGTCCTGGGCAGAGTCCAGAAGCCGAAGCACACCCCAGCCGATGAGTCCGCCCAGACCAAGAGCCTCGTCCCCCCAAATGCCCAGCTCCAGGTCAAGGGCGACCAGCGCTACCTCTCCCAGCGCCTCGAAGGCGGCACCATCTGCGACCTGACGGGCCGCCCGCGCACCATCGAAATCCAGTACCACTGCTCTCCCGGGTCCACCGCCGACCGCATCGGCTGGGTCAAAGAAGTTACCACCTGCACCTACCTGATGGTAGTCTACACCCCGCGCCTCTGCAGCGACGTCGCCTTCCAGCCACCAAAAGAAACCCGCGCCCACCCAGTCACATGCCGCCCCGTCCTGCGCAGCGAGGACGAGCAGTCCCTGTGGCGTCACCAAAACACCCAGCGCGTCAACAACCTCCTGACCGGTAGCACCGGCCAAAAGGCCTTCCAATCGTTGAAAGACGCCACCGCCGCGGGCGGCGGCACCCTCCCGCAAAACTACCTCGTCGGCACCACCATCGGCGGCGTCGTCGTCGGCGCAAAGAAATTCGTCGGCGACCAGCACGCGCACAAACTCACCCTGCCGCGGGGCGTCTCGCGCCAACCGGGCGGAACGGTGGGAGGCATCCACGTTATTGTCGGTGGCGGGAGCGAACAGGTGGTGGAGGAGATCCTGGCGAGCAAGAGGAAGGGGGCGGGCAAGATGGAGGTTATGAGCGATGAGGAGCTGAGGAAGCGGGGGCTGGATCCGGAGGTGGTGAGGCAGTTTCGCGAGCAGATGGAGGTTGCTGCTAGGGGGAGGGGGTGGAAGTTGAAGCTTGTGGAGGAGGAGGGGCAGGTGGCGGAGTATGTTGGGGCTTTTGATGATGATGAGCAGGAGGAAGACGGGGCTGGGAAGGCTGGGAAGGGTGGTGAAGGTGGGAAGCAGAAGCAGGGGTTGCCGGGTAAGGGGGGTAAGGGTAAGGAGCAGAAGAAGGAGGGAAAGGGGAAAACGGAGGGGAAGAAAGTAGATGAAGGAGAGGAGGAGGAGGAGGGGTCGCAGGAGATATTCTTCAAGGAGGAGTTGTAGACAGTAGACTGTGCGGAGCATGTACATAGCACTTAGCGGTACATTTGGTCTTGTATGCATTGCCGTGTCCGGAATCATTCCAGCATGGAGCTTGGTGAGTCTATCGAGCTTTTAAGATGGCGCTGACTCCTGAATGCTCAAGGTGATGGACGGAGCACGAGGCCTCGCCCTCCGTCGGTAGTCTCTACACCCAAGGACGGCAAAGACGAGATGCAGTCCGCTATCTTCTGCATCAGCACATCCGTTGAAATCGAGAGGATATCTCAGGAGAAGAGCTGAGAGCCTAAGAGCCCACTTACACCAAAGAGACCGGCAGAATCCACGACAACGCAACATAAGGCGCAAGTTCTCGCCTCATTCTCGCCTGCGCCTCGCACGCTTCCCCTGAATGATTGCTAGGGGACCCGCAACCACGGTTCCCATTCAGCCCGGGGTCAGACAGAAGCACCATGATGGGCAGCACGCCGCATATCCCCATGGTCAGCACCTCGAGGTAGACGAGCCCGCTCTCGGTGCACCGGCGGACGTGGCGCGCCGGGTCGGCTAGGCCTGAGATCTCGGATAGATCGACCATCATGGTGAAGATGGACTATTAGGTATGGTGTTGGTGTAAACGAGGGTGCGGGATAGGGGTAAGTGTTGAGGGAAACGTACCGCGATAAAGGCACCCACCATCCCCCTCCCGCTTCCGGCTCTTGAGGTGACATAGCTGGCGCAGGCGAGGGTGGCGATGCAGAGGCCTACGGAGATGCACCGGAGGACAATTTGGAGAATGGCATATGGCGCCGGGAATCTGGGGCGCGCCATGTGCCATAAGGTGCGTTGAGCGCGCGCCGCGTGGCAATGGGAAGTCGAAGAAGACGGGACTGGAAGATGAGGTTGCAGAGAACCCCTGAAGGCTGAGACCCTCCTAAACCCCCGGTTATTTTGCACTTTGGGGCACCGAACCGACATGCCTTGACGCGCGTTGTCACCAACCAAAACACCCGATTGGACAGCCGGGTTTTGAGCAATTGATCCTTCAGCTTCACTCAGCTCTACGCACGTTACCTTCAGTTTACTCTCACAAGTGACAACACACTGGAGGGTGGTTGTTTGATCGCCTTCAAGAACTTGCCATTTGTGGCCTCGGATTCAGCGAATGAGGGATTCAACGTTGAACTTGTTTCAATTCAGATTCAGACTGAACCTTGAAGGTCTCATCAGGGGTTGCTCACCTTACTGGGGAGATGACACAGGGCTCTACCTGGGCTAAGAACTGTAAGGTATGCCAACAGAAATCTTGACCCCATGGACCAGGGGTCCAGGACTGATGATGCCTAAGGCGAGGAAATGCGGAGATGTGAAGAGGAAGCAGGACATGGGCAACTCGGTTCAGGTAAACTCTTATGGGGGACGTGGCCTTGTGGGTGGCCTCTTGAGGCGCAGTCCCGGTCCCAATACTCACACATCGGGCCGTAGACAGGCCTTCTCATTTCAGATCTGGCGGCTTCAAACAGGCCGTTTCACGCCCGGTTTGCGGCACAGGCCGCCCGCGTAAGCAGCACCCAGCCTGCCCGAGAACACGAACCCGCCGCTCGTACTCTGACTTTGGCTTTGTTCATTAGACCCGGCTTCTCGTCCTATCGCAACTCGTGCGCTTGGGCAGGACCGAGGGGTCGTCCGGTCCACCGCCCAGGTACGCCCGCTTGGGGTGACGGGTTGAAAGACACCAGACCATCACCAGGGGAAATCTCGGCCAGACCGCTCTGCTGTCATTTTGCTTCTGGGTTAGCTCTCGGCGGGTAACAATGGTTGAGTTACCCGTTTCAGACCACAACCCTGTGGACGGTCAGAAACACTGCCGTACCATGACGTCTGGCCGGTTGCTGTCCGCCATGGCTGCCAGCTCGAACATCTCGGTCCCGGCGCACTGGAGTCGCCCACGACGTAATACAACTATAAACCAAGGTTCCCCGGAAGATCAACGGCCATCGCAGATTAAGTCGTTTCGTTTCATTGCATTTAAAGCTGGCAAACTTTGTTCCTTTTCTCTTGCCCCTTGTACTGACAGAACATCGTGTCTTAACCATCCATGGAGTTCAAGCCCAACGATACGTCCGTTACCAGCGAGTCGGCGCCGCTTATCGAGCCTATCGACTGTGAGAGCGACCGCGATCTGTTTATGGTGCCCCTGAAGAGGCCCTCGCCACGACTGCAGCCGACGCGATACCGGAACGTCAAGGCGAGATCGCCCCCTAGATCTCCGGCCGCACCTTCGCCGCGGTCAAACCTCGACAAGTCTCCACAGCCGAGCTCTCAACTCGAGGTCAACGCCTATCAGAGTCCGGCAATGTCTGGGAACACCGTCAAGCCCGACAGTCCTCCCATGTTCACGTCGCCCCTCATGTCCCCCGAGTCGGGCACTCCGGCGGTCGACGGCTCCCCGAACCCGCAGAGCTCCGCGGGCCAGCGCAGCATGGCCACACCCGGGTCTCTCGCCTACAACAGCCCGCCCATGTCGAGCACTAACACGAAGCTGGGCTCGTCACCCATCATGTCTCCCCAGACGGGTTCCACCAGGCAGAGCCCGCAGTCGCAGGCCTCCAGCAAAGACAACAGCACCTCGGCCTCACGTTCAACCGGCGAGAAGGGCAGCCCCTCGACCAAGGCATCCTCCGTCTACGACACCCCGCCGGCCATCGTCGAGTCCAAACCCAACCCCAACTCAACTACCACTCCGCAACCCCCGAAGATCCCCTCTCTCTCTCCCGCCCGGGGCCTCAAAAGCTCAATCACCAAACCGGCCAACCTCGGGCTAGCCCTCCACCTCACCACCCCCAACCCAGCCCTCCTCGCCCCACCAGTGACCCCAGGCCGGACAACCCCCTTCCCCAAATCCCCAGCCTCAGCCTCAAGAGACCAAAACTGGACCGTCCCCGACTCCCCCCTCGAACGCCTCTCCCAACTCCGCGCGACCCCCGACTCCGCCTACGACCGCGCCCGGCAGATGGAAGTCCGCCGCTCCGAGTGGAAGCACGTCGTCTACCGCTTCCCCGTCAAGGGCGCCGAGAACTGGGTTATCGATGCCGATCTGACTGAGAGCTCGCATGCCAGGCTGGCGGATGTGGCGAGGCGGTCGAGCGAGGGGTTTGAGTGGAATGGGGAGGTGGAGTTGGCGAATATTTATCGGGTGTTGAGTGCGGCGCATGTGAGGGTTATGGAGGAGATGAGAGGGGAGAGGAGGGGTGGGTTTCAGGGGGTGGCTCGTGTGGGGGGTAGTAGGGGATAAGGACATGGATAAGGGATTGGGGGAAGGGGGGGGGGGGGGGTGGTGGAAGTTACATGTAGGGGCACGGACTCAAGGAGATGGCGAAGTCAGAGGTAACGATATCTCTGATGGTGAGCATTACGGACACTCGTATGTAGATAGAATGGTATGACTACGTGATTTTTGATGTTTGAATCAAGACGGAGATGGTGTCGTTCAGGGCGGCAGTACCTCGTTTTGGTTACCAAGGTCCCGTTCTCATTCCCACACAACGTCCAAGTCAGGAAGGGCGGGTAAGAGTAAGGCAGTATAGAATTCACATCTCAATGACACTTTTGCTTTCCCTGGATTGCTCATTCGAAGCTTTCTAAATCTGCTCATATTATGGTGATGAGGATGCAGGATGAAAAAGGCACTGAAGAAGTGATGTATTCAGTGGCTATGAAGAAGGTGGTGATGAAGAAGAAGAGTAGTGCAAGATGCAGCTGTAGAGAAAAGAAGAGTGGGTAGGCTTGCATACAAAGAACCTGCAGGCAACTGCCTGCAGGTGCGATCATATGGGGATATTTCCCGTTAAAATACCTGACTGTGGTGGTTCCGTCACCCCAGTAAGTTGAAGCGAAGCTTCCGGTCAAGCCACAACGCCTCGC
>JAMAKQ010000212.1:0-13196 GCA_023628475.1 Chaetomiaceae sp. PF1801
GCGTGCCTCTCGACATCTTCCTCGTCCTCGCCGTAGTCGCTGTAATCGCGCTCCCAGCGCAGGCGCGCAGTCTGCTCGAACTCCGGCTCGGCCGCGCGTCTGGAGGTTCCCCCGCTCATGAAGTAGTCGTGCCTGTATACGTCGAGATATTCCCCAAACCCAGGCCTCCTGCGCCTTCCGCGCAGCTGCCACGCGCGGAACTCCTTCCATCGGTTCCATTGTCTGGAGAGGGCCTGCCACTTCCCCTTCGCATCCGCTGGGTGTTGTTGTGTGGTCCATGGCCGCAGCAGGTGGGTGTGCGCGTCCGGATTCGCTTCGATATGTGGGAGGAGGTCGACGTGGAACAGCGGCCGGCAGTTGTCGTCGAGGAGGGCCTGGTGACACTTGATCTCGTACTTGTGCTCTTCGTCCTTGGGAGGTTCGACGGTCGACGAGCGGGAAGGACTCGGGTAATAGCTCTGCACCGGACGATGGTCTGATTCGGATGGGATTCGATCCAGCAGCGCGGTGAGGGCGGTTGCGTCAATCGACGGTGCTTGGCTAGGCAGCAGGTCTCAACTGTTAGAATATTTCATTGTGGCATGGGCAATTTGCAGATGGGCGATCCAGAGAAGAACTCACAGCAGTTGTTGGGCAAGAAGTCCCCTCTTGGTCTCGGACACGTTATCCCCGCCCGTGAAGGTTTGGATTTGAGGAGAGCCGTCTTGGATGGTGTCACTGAGATGCTCATCCGTGCTGAGAGAGAGAACCTGGCCACCGGAGAGCTGGGTCGCCATGGCTTCCTTGTTCCGACATGCGTAGTACGAATGCTGAGTGTGCTGTAGCGTTGGAGTGTCGGCGACAATTGAGGTGGTTGAGAACTTGAGGTGGTCCAGTTGGTGGGGAACGGGTGGGTCTTAAAGTAATCCGTACAGCAATCAGTGAACGGAAGCCTGAACAGCCCACCCAAGCCACCCCGGTATTGTGATAATTTACAAGGATGTAGCAGGCGGATACGTCCGCCCAGCCTCACAGCCCTATAACCTCAGGTACTTCCTAAATCATAAACTGACAACATTGAACCTAGCTTTCTGTACCATCACATCTGTTCCATTTCATGCATTTATTTATATGACCACCGATTCGCTCAGCCCATCCAGTCCTGGCCCCAGCACAGTCCGGGGTGTACCGCCGGGGCCATTGAGGTGAGACATCACAAGACCATTGACCCCTCTCAAAACGGGGCTCGGCAATTGACCCCTCCTCGTCTGACCCCTCGTCGTCTGACCCCTCCTTGCCTAATTCCCTCGCTTGAGGAATCATTGTCCAAGGCATTCTCGCAAGGCGCTCCTAGCACTCTGCGCAATTTGTCCCGCAAGAGAAAACACACCGATACATCGAAACACGCTGATTCTTCGAACTCCCTAATCCTAGCCGTCTTGCTGCGATAGTTGAAGCTGCTATAACCAGCGGTCTAAGACTCTCGAAAGGTTATTCCCTCCGCCGAAGAACGCCTGTCGGCGAGCCTCTATTTAGTTTCCCGTATGCTTTGAAAGACTCATCGTATAGTTATTTGGCTAACCACTACGAATGCAGAATCAGGGTCTACAATCATGGCCGCCGAAGACGTGACGAGGCCCCAAATTGTTCTAATCTCCCTCAACTACCAACCATTCTTCGATGAGATGTATGGCTCCCTGCTCACGGAGCTCGATTCGAAGGCAAGCCTCCAACGCGTAAAAGAGGTAGACTCGGCCATTCGCCTGCTGTCAGAGCAGCCATCTGCTGTCCTCATAACCGACGAGGCACTGGCCGACACCGAGAACGCTCGCATCTGGGAGGCGGTCCTGCAGTATGTGTGCCAGGGCGGAACATCGGTGATCATGGGTCACTTCCCTTCCTATGTCAAGCCGGCGTCGATAAAGCCATTTTTCGCAAAGGCGGGCTTGCAGTGGGAAGCTGGCTCGTACCATCGGACGACACTTGTGCTCAACCGAGAGGTGGTGGCCAACGACTTGGCCACAAAGCTTCCGCTGCAATATAGCTAGAAGGCGTTGTTTGTGAAGAATGTAGCGCCTGCAGATGCTTGGTATCATACGGATGACAGCTCTGTCGTTGAGTCTCTGGTTTTCGCTCCTGCGAGTGCGAATATCATGGGAGAAACAGCGGTCGCGCTTGCAAGTGTTGGACGTGGGAAGCTTGGATATGTTGGTGACGTGAACGCTGAGGAGGGCTCGGATGTAGTTATCCTTACTATGTGTGGGCTCTGACAACGGTGTGATGGGAACCCGCTGCGTATGTCGAGCAATGTCCTGAGATCCTGCAGCAGTTCCACCAAAGAGCGGGATTGTGACCACTGAACGCTGGATGATGTCTATATGCGAGCATGATAGTAGGGAACTTGTTACGCATTTTGAGAAATGTCCTGAGGTGCTCCAGCAATTTCACGAGAGGACGGGAAGGTCCGGGTGGGGAAAATGCTAGTTAGGTTAGCGACGAATTCAATTTCTTTTAGTGTTCCTCCCAGATAGCTCTGTACATAGTGATTGTCTCTTCTGAGCCCAGTGAGCGTCGCGGTAATTGCCGGATTGGCGCAGGCGGAGTTGCCGGCCAGCCGCGAGTGAATTGCCCGGACTGGCTCGGCTGCTGGCTGGCGATCTGCCCGCACAAGGTGGCGAGGTTTCCTGCTCCTACAGCCGTCAAGCGATACAGTTGACGTTTGGGTTCCCTTGGTTGCTTATATTTAACTAGTCGTGAGTGGTAGGGAACTGATGGGCGGAGTAAAGGGCGGCGAGCTCAGCGGAAACTTTACGTGGGGATGGTAGCACACGCGACGTCAAGTTTCAGTCACAAAATAGAAACCGGTGGCAAGGGCAGAAATGGCACACGGCAGTGCGTCTCCGAATGGACGTAAAGATGATATGTGACACGATAAGCAGTGAATGAATCAGGATAGATAGCACCAACAGTTTCGAAGTGGGCGAGTTTCCCGGCTTCAGAGCCCCGTCCGGCCGTGCTTTACACCCCCCGCTCGTTTGACATCCCCGAACCCACTCGGCGGTCACGGCACCGCCCGATCCGAAATCCTCAGACTCCCTACTAAATGCAACCACACCCGTCTGGCCAATCGACGCCGCATCACAGCCGCTTGTTCCCGCTCTGCGCAAGTGTGCTGCGGTGCAAATGAAACCTCCAGAAGTCCCCTCGCCGTTGCAGTCTCTGCTCTCACAGAGCAGAGTATTCGATGTGCTTGTTCTTCCCGCCTAGCGATCCCACTGAGCACCCTTCCTTCGTACATAAGTAAGTGTGTGGGTTTGACCAGCTTCGTTTTCGTTGGCATCGCAGCCCAGGTGATGCAGCAGCAACGGGGACCTTCTGGAGGCGCACACCACGATTTGGTGGTTGAGGAGCCTGGTGTGCAACAGGGGGCTTGGCGAGGCGAGGGCTCGGTGGTGCCTGGTGCGCATTTCGAGCAGTGCCCTGAGATCCTGCAGCAGTTCCACTAGAGGGAGGGATTGTGAATTTGAGGCTAAATTTAGGAATGGTTGAGGTGGTGGGCACCTCAGTGTGAAATTGCTAGTGAACAGAGCATAGAAGATGTGTTGTACAGAAGGTGATGTGGAACATGCTGCCTCAATTGTGCATGGCCTGGGTGAGCCAAACATTAGGCATAGTCAGTTTACATCGATTGCCTCGGTTACTTCTCTAATCATCTACATTTAGACCGCAGGCGACAGGCAGCGCGGAATCCCACTAGCGCCTGAGCCCATTTACCCTGAGATGCCACAGTTCTGGCAGAGGAAGGGATTGTCCATGACTCCTTGACGTGACGTCCACGGCATTTTTGTGAGCGACGAGATAAGTCGGAAGATGATACGTACCTTTTCTGCCATCTGGGTACGTACCTTTTCTGCCGTCTGGGTACGTACCTTTTCTGCCAATCAACAAAAATAGTGCCGCAGCTCGGCACGCAAAGTGGGGCTTGGCATGCCCGGTTACGGGTCCCGGCTTTCTTCGGCATGGGAGGCTCTATGTGGCCCCACCCGGGCTTGGCCCGGATGGCCCTCGCCGAAGGAGGACCGGACCTCCACTGGAAATACCAGGTGGTCACAACCTCTACTGGACTGGTAAAGCCCACTAGCTTAGGCGACTTGCATTGCAGCTTCCTCCGCTTTGGAACCTATATAGTTTCCGGGATAACCTGGATTTGTTTACTACCCCTAAGACCTTCTAAAGCCATGCGCCATCTATTCTTGCAAAAGAATGGACAGAGTACGAAAAGGGTACGCTGGACGCCTTCGCCGACAGTAGCCATTTATGGAAGCCCTGGACTGGCCGCTGGGCCGAACGCATGGGATTCGTTAGTTTTGTCCAGTTAGAGCTGCAAGTCATTTTATAGCACGCTTTGTCCTCCATTAGGAGGGCCACCACCACAGCGGCTGCAGCGAAGTGGTTACCAAGTACGTCCTGTGCAGCGGCCCGCATAAATCGTTCAGCAGGAACTGCTAGAGGCTCTACCTATCTCGCCATAAGTAGAACGCTCCGCCTGATTCAACTTAATGTGCGGAAGCAAGGTGCGGTACACGACAGCTTGATGAACGACAAGGCCATTCAGGACGCAACAGTGTTGACTATCTAGGAGCCTTAAGCACGAAGGATTTAGGGCCGACTCTTGACTACCCCTATGGGATACTACAAGTGGATCAAGATAGTTCCCTCAACTTGAAGAGAAGGCAGGTAGGCAATACGAAGCATGCTTTAGGTGAACAGGGACGTGGAGGCGGAACAGGTACCTATAGGATCCCCGGACATAACAGTAGCTATCCTAAGGCTCCCTGATCGGCGAGTCTTGGTAGTGTCCGTCTATGTACTAAAGTAGGGTCTTTAGGCGCTAGGAAGCGTTTGCAACGATTTACGCAAGATAATTATAGATACAAGACGATACGCGGATACGATAGTAGACGTAGTAATTGCGGGAGATTTCAACCGGCACGACTAGCTATAGGAAGGAGATAGTATATCTATAATTTGCCTGCCTAAGCGTATAATATAAACTAATACTAATGATACGAGATAAGCCAATCTAAACGGCTACTAGGAATACAACTAATATAGAGATACTACCTATGACGGTACCTGCCGTTGAGGTGCGCGTCTGCCTTGCTCGCGCGTGCCCTACCTGCCCTGGCATTTAACCCCGCATCGCGAGAGCTCTTCTAGCTCCTCTTCCTTTTCTCCCCATCTTGTAATTAGCAGAATTGAGTCCTATTAGCAGTGCCCTCGTGCCTCGCCTAAGTGTACACTCGTCTCTTACAATTACAAGATCGCTTCTAAGCATTCTCCTTAGGCTTGAGATTCTATAGAGGATGTAGTATAGAGGTACAATTTCGGAAGGCCTCGTCTCAATTAGAGCAACGGCTTCCGATTTTTCCTTATACCTATATAGCTACGTTACACGCCGACCGAACAGAACCCCCTATAACTAGTCCTAGTAGAGCCTTAAAGAAGGACCTTCTTTACTGTTGAGGATACCGCGTGTAACCTACTAGAGACTTCGAGGAGGACCTTCTCGACTAGTAAGGACCTTTTTACCTACATCGTAGCAACTACGTCTTCTAGGACGTAACGACCCCCGCGAGTGGTTTCTAGACTACGCTTCGCAAACTTGTAACCCCTTCTCTCCTTTCGTCTTTCTTCACGATCATCTACGACTACTACGATAGACTTCTCTAATCCCGATATAATCCGCTAGGCATTCGAGCATTAGGAACGACGTATCGCGACTCTCGAAGCGGATGTCTCGTCCCTTTTAGCTTCGAGATAGCACTCTCGACCCCGACCGATTCTCCCTAATCCTAACAAGTTCAGCGGCGCTACGCGGTACGACACCTAGCTCCCGCTAATCAAGGCAAAACTCGATGTCGACGGCGAGGCGATCGGCGGCTCTGACAAGGTACACTTTTAGTACGTCTATGGCAACCTCGACTCGAAAATTTAAGCGTTGGTGCTTCCGCTCGCTTCTAAGGCCCGACTCAAGCCGTCCTTGATCTTCGACTCGCTCGGCTAGATTTACGAAGACCCTAACAAGGCAAGCCGCGTATCTAATCGACTTACCTAGTTGCGCTAAAGCACGGATTCACTCCCTTATTTCCTTGTAAAGTTCGAACGCACTCTCTTCGAGGCTTAGGCTCTCGACTGGCCGGACTTAGCTAAGATTTCCACGCTCCGCGCTGGATTGAACGACCACCTGAAGCGGAAGCTTGAGGTCTAGCTTGCCCTGCCTGCAAAGTACGATGACTTTGTCCGAGCTCTCTACCAACTGTCTAGTCACGCGAAGTCTGTTGGTTTCGCCCCGGCAGCGGCGACCGCCTCAACTAACTACTATAACAAGATAGAAATCGGAGCAATCTCGACAATTGGAGCTATTACAACAACGACTGTCCTATAGAGAGGCCTTGACTAGAGTTGCATTCTAGTAACTAAACTAAGTGAGGAGGATGATGAGTAGGATTGATAGATGGATTCCTGGGATAGGAAGGAGGATCGGAAGCCTCGAGGACGAGTCTTCTTTGGAGGGGGGGAATGTGACGGCACCTGCCGTTGAGGTGCGTGTCTGCCTTGCTCGCGCGTGCCCTACCTGCCCTAGCATTTAACCCTACATCGCGAGAGCTCTTCTAGCTCCTCTTCCTTTTCTCCCCATCTTGTGATTAGAAGAATTGAGTCCTATTAGCAGTGCCCTCGTGCCTCGCCTAAGTGTGCGCTTGTCTCTTACACTATTCAAGAACGCAACAATAGTTAAACTAGGAACGCCGATCCAAATTCGTAGGTACAACAAGCCCTTTACACCAATACTACTCCCTATCGTCCTAATTATAACTCCCGTCCTCGTTCAAATAGTACTACATCTAATGTTGATCACTCTAGGACTAGTATTCTTTAGCTAAGGCCGGTAGAGGCATAGTAGATTCTAAAGACGTTGAGCCCTATATAGAAGACCTAACCCCTCGTCGGGGTATACTCTAGCGTGTTCGCTTCTAGGCCAAGTTGGACTTCTTAGCCGAGTCGTACTTCTTACGTAGATAGTACTTCGATAGCGGGCTATCTCTATTTCGCTTCGAACTAACCTAGCTCTATACGGTAAAGCTAGACGCGAGACTAGTAGCGAAGCTTATAGCGAGTTTAGCACTAAGATACATAGACCCCTAGCTAGGCTCCTTGTCCTCTAGATAGTGTAGGAGAACCGACTTCTCGTCGACATCCCTAGGTGTAGTGTAATCCTCCGTGCTAATAGCTTGTATAGCAAAGTCCTTGTAGTCTACAAATTCGTCGGCAGTCGAGCCTTTATCCTACTTCGCCGCTACAACCGTAGTCTCTAGCTTAGGCGGCGCCTCTACGCTAGACTAGCACGCCTTGGCGTTCGCCGCCTAGATGAATCTATCGCGGTGCGTTTGCGCTAAGTCCCGTACGTTCTAGAATGCTATAGCGCTTTAAATAAACGTATTACGGTCGCTCGTTATAGCGAATGCCTTGATTTAAGTTATATAATACTTGGGCCGACCGCCTAGCGCGGTTAGCGGCGTAGGAAGGTGCGTATATAGCTTAAGCGTACTAGTATAGTATGTCGAGCTATATACGTAGGCATTTCTATTATAGGTATGTTCCTTATCGCTATAGTTCTACAAAGTATATATAGTACGAGCTCTATATACTCTATTGTAGTATACTTGTCGCTTTAATATATCCATAGCTCCTTTTAGCGCCTTGGCCTTGAGGAAGAAGTTTAGCGCTAACGTACTTGCATAGCGAGTCGGACAACATAGCGAACCGGACACTTTTCTTGGACCTCAATAACTTTGTATAAGTCAATTCAACCACAACACCTCAAATCAATGGAAACTACTCGGAACTGCTATCCTCAGACGTCTCCAAAACTACTTGACAAGTTCGCGAATTGTGGCCAGGCTTCTTGCAGTTGCTGCAGAGCCGAACGCGTGGCTCACCTGCAGTTGTACGACCACCACTCCCAGACGTTTCCTCGCAATCCCGACCACCGAGTCCCCGGTCGCCCATCAAAACAGTCGCCTCTTGCAAACTAAGTGATCCTCCATCCTGCAAACGCGTTTTTTTGGTCCTGCGTCGCTTGCTTAACCGCTCATTTGCCGTACGAAGCTCCTTAGTCTCGGCTCGGAGCAACACCATCTCATGCGCCAATTTCGAGATGCTCTTCGCTTGCAAGTCGATAATGTCGAAAATGTGGGTGGGGGAGCTACCTTGATGGTTTTCGATCTTCCGCTTAAGTGTGCTGGAGCTTAGTTTCGCTTCCTGCGCATTGGAGGGTGTCTTGGGGACCCAAGATGTAGCTGTTCCGGGACGCGAGCTCGGAGGAGATGGGGTGATTGGCTTAGGGTCGAGGCGAGAAACCACAGATTCGGGGTCGAAAGGGACGAGGCCAGATGCTCTAAATCCTGCTCGTATGTTGTTCGCTGTAACAGAGGCGTGGAATGCCTCAACAAATGCGTCGAAGAAGTCTTCCTTTGTGATGTGGGTAATCTGCATCCGCATCATCCGCTCGATTTGCTTGCCGTACAAGGCCTTAAGCGGGCTGAAACATCCCACATCAAGAGGCTGAAGGAAGTGAGATGAATGAGAAGGCATGCAAAGCGTAACAATGTTGTTGGCCTTGCAGAAATCCTCGAAGTCGACCGAGTGGTGGCTGTCGTGGCCGTCGAGGATAAGCAGTCGATATACCCCTCTTGTACGACGCTTGGTGAATTGGTCAAAATGTTTTAACCAATCTACACCAATCTCGTTTGTGGTCCAGCCATTCTCGCTGGTGTGGACTCTCCACTCGGGCTGGAATCGGCTGTCCTGGTACCAGGGGAGGAGGTGATTTTTCCCCTTGACGACGAAGTACGGCGGCACGATCCAGCCGTCCGCACACACGGCCTGGATCACCGTAACCCACTCCCGATTGCCAGGTTGCTTTGCACGAGGCCGACCGCGGCGTTCGCTGCTTGTCACAACCTTTGCACCCGAAAGTATGCCCATCTGGAACCCAGTCTCGTCGAAATTGTAGATATCCCCCTCTTGGATCGCGTACTTGTCCATCATATTCCGTACAAGCCGAAACCACGCGTTTACCACGTCAGGATCTTCGCATTGGGTTCTCTCGTAATCGATTCGACGTCGAAAACGCGTCGTAAGCTCGTCATGTCGGTCTACGAAGTTGTTCGCCCATCGGGGTCCGACGCGTGACGCGTCGCGTGCCGCGCGAAGACGATCGGCCATTTCTCGAATGTCGGAGAGCCGGGGCTGAAATCCTCGCGCATCAAGATCGAGTACCCTCTCAAGAAGCACCTTTTCTTCCAAGTCGGTCAATTTCCTCGAGTTGGCAGGTAATTCGCGCCGTGGTTGCTTTCCGGCGTGTCGGTCGTGGAGCGAGCTTTTCGGGATTTCGTAGATCGCAGCAGCTCTTCGCACAGAAAGTTTCGGGTCTTTCTTAAGAGCTTCAAGCGCAAGGATAATCCGACTCTCTTTTGGAAGAGGTTCCATTGTGTTTTGTGGGAGAAATTGGTGATGAAGTTGGAAGGTGGTGGGGTCTGAGAAAAGTGTCCGGTTCGCTATGTTGTCCGACTCGCTATACAAGTACGTTACTAGAATGCTTGTATGCTTTGTAGGGATAATTAGAGGATATATATCTCCCTTAGGGTCCCTAACCTTTTTGTCGATGTCCCTAATATAGGCTCCGTCGAACAAGTCCGGCTTGGGCCTCACTACGTTATTATAAGTGGACGTTATAGGCGTAAGCTTGGTGAAGAGAACATTCTACTTGCTAGGAATATTGGCATCTCTATAGATAATAGGAACGATAGTAGCTATAACGTCGTTTTCGAAGGTAGCTCGCGCGTCTTTCCGCTTGAAATCCTAGAATTTCGACTCGGAAAAATATAATAGTAAAAGAGAAGGTCTTATAACTAATAGGTCTTAATAAGCTTAGTTACTAGGCTTAGGAGTTGAACGGTCCTCTATATATTCGTACCCTTTAGGGTATATTCCGTAGTTAGTAAAATGCGTTTCGAACTCTAGACTATATATAGATAACTTTCTACTTTTAGTAGAGAGGTTTGTCGCTTTTGTAAACCGCGTAGACTACGTTCGTTGGCTTCTAGACGAACTGTTATAGGATGGTCCTATAACGTGTGTAACTAGGGTTAGGGTTAGTTGTGCCTAGGGGCTACAAGTGGGGCTTGCCCGGTGGTCTATGCGCCACCCCGCGCACAGGGTTTCCCTGCGCGCCCCGCAGCTACCTATAGTTCCTCTCCTCGCACATTTATAGCACTACGACGGTATACCTAACATTGCCTATCACTTCCGTGATAGTTGAATGCGCCTTTAGTTTGCGTGCGCGCGAGTTAGCCGCAATTGATTCAGTCTTTTCTAGCTTTTCCAGCGATTTAGAGCGATTCTAGATAGCTGCAGCGCGTTGCGCAGACCAACCACCAAGTACCAAGACGGCAGCGATCGACGCGCCTAACGACAAGCGAACCAATTGAGAGCGCTAAGACGGTAGCGACGTTGTACTAACCGACAAGGATGTCCGTAGTACGAGATAACATCCGCGCTTTAGCGGCGGCGGTAGTAGACGAGGAAAAGTACGGCACGCTAAAGAACCTCTTCGAGGTCGCCAAGAACCTAATTGTAGCTACCGAGGCCTTAGTCCGCGCGATTTAGAAGGGCAATCAAGATCCCTAGAGCGTTAAGGCCGAGTAGCTATACCTCCTTAATAGTATGCTATCTAGCGCCGACGCTTGCTTTAACAAGCTCAATGCCCGCTTCGCCGCCCTATTCGAAGAGAAGGAGGACCTAGAGGCCTAGATCTAGGACCTCGTTAAGCAAGCTGCCTAGGCCTAGCCGACGCCGATCACAACCACTAACGCGCTCAACGAGGTAACGGCTATACTTAAGGACCTTAAGACGAATACCGGCGCTAGCGCTACCACCCTTCTACACCTAACCGCCTTTATAGGTAACGACTTAGACACCGCGAAGCGTACCTAGGCGTTCTATACCTAGAAGGCCTAGGTCATCACTCGCTAGAGCGTACGCGCGGGCGAGTTTTCCGACAAGCGCATTAAGATCTACTACATAGTCTCGGTGCTAAGCGGCCCGGCTCTCGACGGCATTGTCAACGGCCTCGAGAAGATTAGTCGCTACCCTAACGACATTACCTAGTAGCTGTAGAAGACTGGTATAGAGCTTATTGACCACCTCGCTACGCGATTTGCGACCTTCGACCTAGCGGCCGACGCTAAAAACCGTCTGCGCGCCCTAACCTAGTCGGGCAAGTACGCTTGGTTTAGCGACTTCTTTACCAAGTTCTACAACCTCTCTAAGATATACGAGTAGGATAACGCTACCCGCGTTCGCGCCTTTAGGGAGAAGATATCCCCGAAGCTTTAGGAGATAGTCAATTGCTAGGTCGATACGCCTAACTATAACAACTTCTCGAAGTAGGCTAGGGTGATTTAGAAGCTAGCCTATAATCTAGAGGGTAAGGAGTACCTCCGTAAGGTGAACAATAGTACGAATAATGGTAGTAGCAACAACAGCCGCAACAACGCTAACGGCAACCCTCTAGGCTATAGCGAGCCTATAGACATCGACGCGATCAAGCTCGCTATTACGAGGCTTTACCTAGCTAAGTACAAGCGTCGTATAAACGAAGGCCTCTACCTATACTATAGCTAGGCCGGCTATATTATACGCTCTTGCAAGAACGCCCCTTGTACTCGCGGTAACTACGGCTATAGTAGTAGTTGCGGCGACAACTAAGGTTAGTAGCGCAACTCTAGCGATAGTAACTAGTAGTAGGGTAGTAACTAGAGCTAATAGAATCGAGGTACTAGCAACTAGAGGTATAGCTACCCTTAGTAGACCCTAACCTTATTTAGCAGGTACAACGGTAGCTAGTAGTAGTTCGGTAATAACTTCGGCTAGGGTTAGTACAGCGCCTAGTATAGTACCTAGCCCCGCCGCGGCGGTATATGCGGCAACTAGAACGGCTACCCTAGCGCCTAGTAGATGCGCTATATAGCCGTACCTAACCCCGGCTTCGCGACTAAGATCCCCTTAGGCAGCGACGACTATAGCTAAGCGAGCGGCAATAGCCCGTACGTTAGCTAGGACCTTCTAGAGAATTACTATACGGGCTTGGAAAACGCCTAACCTCCGCGCGAAGTCGTATATAGAGGTATTACCACTATAGAGAGAAAGAGGGATCGTTAGACTAGCGAGCTTACCTGCTTAATAACCTTGTTATTAGCGCTATAGGCTCCTTAGCAAAATCTATCCTATTATCCTCTTACGTTGTCCTTAGTAAACGCTCAATACCCTATATTTCTCTTGTAGACTTAGGCTGCACTAGATTAGCATTTATAGACTTCTATTTCGTAGTGCGATACCGACTACTACTCTAGTAGCTTCAACAAGTAAAACTACTATTCCTAGCGGACGGCGTACTATTGTCCTAGATTACGTATATTACTAAATTCCCGCTACGAATTAGCGACTACTAGGAACGCCTAACGTTCTTCATTACTATATTAGTAAAGGACAACCTAATTATCCTTAGCCTCCTATAGCTTAGCTAGTACAACCTCGCTATCGATTAGGACAAGCTACGCTTAACCTTTCGAGGTCGATATATTAGTAGCTACCTCCTACACTACGTTAGCGAACAGGAAGCGCCTTGTATAGTAGCTACGCCCTCCTCGTACTAGCAACCTATAGTGGAGGAGGTAGAGGACGAGGGGGAGCCTAATTAGGAGATAGAAATAGAGGCTATCGACGACCTGTTAGTTATAGACGAAGACGACTAGCCGGCCGCAGATGACTGCGAGCTAGAATTAGCTAGCAAGATGATAGACGTAGCCTGCGCGAGACGATTACGTCACCGTCGCGTATAGCGGCAACGGCACCGCCTGATGAGTTAGAAGTAGAAGGCACTAACCAACGGCCTACGTTGGACCTTTGCACCCCTTATTACGGCCGTGATAGGCAAAGTTAGGTATAACTGTCAATTGCAATGGTTGCACGAGGGAAGGAACTATGGCTAGCTGCGAGGCGCAGGGAAAACCCTATGCGCGGGGCAGAGCACAGACCCACCTGCAAGCCCCACTCCAGGGCTTGCAGCCCCAAGGTGCAGCTAACCCTATCCC
>JAMAKQ010000213.1:0-13159 GCA_023628475.1 Chaetomiaceae sp. PF1801
ACTCGCCAGAACCTTGTCAACCTCCCATTCCTCCTCTCCATCCACTTGTTCACCCGGAGGGTTCTCAGACGCTTGCCCAGGGAGCGGGTTGTTCGGGTATCGGCGTAGACGGTCGGCGGTGAACTCGGATAAACCACGCTAGGAACTTGGCACTTCCAAACGGTATGCCCCGGTGGGTGTCTTCCCTAGGATCTTGTAGTGTTGTTGCGTGACGGGGAAGGAGAGCTTGTCGCTCGGTCGGCTGGTAAGTTCCGCGGCCTGCTTGACGATAACGACGTGATCGCCCACATCGAAGTTAGGAACTTGGCGGTGACGGTTCGCCTGCTCTGCCTGACGGTCCTGAGCCTTCTGGATCATGCCGCGAGCGTAGTCGACGTAGCCTTGGATACGGCGCGCGGCCTCCTGAGCAGCCTCTCGAGTTATCCGCTCTGTAGGAGTGCAATCAGTGAAGTCCTTGGTTCTCGATTCCTAGTTAAAAGGCATCGGCATTGGGAAGCCAAACAACACCTTATGGGGTTGTAGGCCGGTGCTGTCGTGTGGGAGAGCCATCTAAACGGCATCCAACGCCGGGATCGCGCGGGACCAATTGTCTTGGAAATGGTTGACAAATGGCCGCAAGCGCTGGTTGATATATTGGTTCAGGTTCTCAACCTGGCCCGCTGTCTGGTGGTGCCCAGCGGTAGCCAGCCTCCATTCGATCCCCAGGATGCGAGAGAGTTCATCCACAAAGTCAGCTCGGAACTGCGGGCCTCGATCAGTGATGACCTCCTGTGGGAGACCGTGCACCCGATATGGTCCTTCGTAGTACATCCTTGCTGCATTACGCGTAGTGGCACTCCGTTTACAAGGGATCGTCCACGGGGCCTTGGTTAGGCGGTCCATCATGACCAGCGCATTGTCGAATCCGTACCGGTCAGGTGGGAGCTCGTTGAAGTCCATCACCAGGCACTGCCACTTCCTCTGCGGAGGCGGAATTGGCTGCAGCAACCCAGGGGTCTTGTCGCGTAGGTGCTTCGAAGATCGGCATAGCATACAGTTGGCGACGAAAACTTCAATATCCCCAGTCATCCTGGGCCACCAGTATCTTGCCTTGACCAACTGCGTCGTCTTGTTCCGGCCCGGGTGAGCCGTGGTTAGCCGGGAATGCGCCTCCTGAATTACCCTGGTGCGGAGGTTGTCGATCGCCGGCACAACCAGCCGCCCATTGCAGAGAAGGAGACGGTCTCCGAGGAGAGTGAACTCCGAGTTGCCTACGCGCGCGCGATCGCGCCAGTCCTCCAATTCCGGAGCCGTGCGATTGGCTTCCAAGAGCTCGTCGACCATCTGGAACCTAGAACCCGGTGGCGGCGCCACTCCCTCATCCAGGGCCATGATCGTGGAGATCCCGAACGCGCCTTCAGCATGGTTGTTGCCCCGCACTGGCGCAAAGATCTGCATCGTGCGGTAAGCCTCGCGCTTCGCCTTCTAGGTCGGGGCATCCTCGATCTTGCGGGAGAGGGCATCAGCCGCAGCGTTGGCGCTACCCGGGCGGTAGGTAATCTGAAAATTATACTAGGAAAGCAACTTAGCCTAGCTAGCCTGGCGAATGTTCAGGAGCCTCTTCGTGCTAAAGTACTTCAAAGCCTCGTAGTCGGAGACGATTAGGAAGGGTTCTTCATTCTAGAGACCGATTAACTTAGCTCGCTAGCACTATAGCGCTCGAACCACTACGAGGAGCTCCTTGTCGTAGATATAATAATTGAGCTCGGCGCTTTGTATAGTCTCCGAAAAGTAGGCAACTAGGTGCTACTAGCTATCGTCCTGTAGCTAAGAGAGTACTCTAGCCACTACACCCTACGAGGCATTAGTCTCAACTCGCGTCGGCCGCCTATACTAGAAGTGGGCGAGCACTAGCTTAGCGAGCAGGCGCAGTTTTAGATCCTTAAACGTACGCCGGCAATCCTCGGTCTAGGCGAACGGGACCCCCTTCTTCGTAAGGTTGGTTAGTGGGCGAGTAATGCGCCCGTATTTACGAATAAACCGGCGATAGAAGTTGTAGAAGCTAAGGAAGGATTGTACCTCCTTGATAGTAGTTGGCCGCTCCTAGTGCCGTACAACGTCGAGCTTCCTTAGATTAGGTCGAATCCCCTTTGTACTAATAATGAATCCTAAGAACTTCGTCTTCGTCACGTAGAACTCGCACTTCTTGAGGTCGGCTTGTAGACTAGCCTCGTAGAGGCGTTCTAGTACGCGGCGTACGTAGATCTCGTGCTTTTTAGGGGTTTCCGAAAAGATTAAGATGTCGTCAATGTAAGCACTACAAAAATCGTCAAGATACCCTATTAGCGTGTTGTTAATAAACCGCTAGAATGTTGCTAGACCATTGGTTAAACTAAATAGCATTACCTTATATTTGTAGGCTCCGTATCGCGTCTAGAAGGTCGTTAGGTCCTTGTACTTAGGACTAATCCGGATTCGATAGAAAGCCTACTAGATGTCGATCTTGGTAAAGATCTTGGCCTTCGCGATCCGAGCCAGGGTCTTATCGATTAGAGGTAACGGGTACTGATCCTTCTTCGTTATCGCGTTCAACTTCCGGTAATCTACGTAGAACCGGAGACTCCCGTCGCCTTTAAGGGCGAAGAGGATCGGGGCAGCCTACGGGGCACCGCTCGGCTCAATAAACCCCTTCTGCAGGTTCTCGGTGATGTATTGGCGTGCGGTCTCGAGTTCTTCCGTAGAAAGCTTCTAGAGACCAGTGTATCCAAGGTCCTCTAGCCTCGTACTAGGGAGCAGCTCGATCTTGTAGTCCACGTTAGCTCGAAACAGGGGCATCGCGTTAGAGTCGACTTTGCTAAACTGGTCGAGGAGATAATAGTAACATTTGGGCACCTGTTCTAGAGCCTGTTGACGGAGCTAGGGATCGTCGCTACTAAGGACTTCCTTGAGCTCGAGAATCCGGTCGATCTCGTAGAGAGTGGTGATACTAGAGGCTACCGCGATATGCTTTCCCCGCTTGCGGCGTTGGAGCATCTAGAAGGCTAGTGCACTGATGACGGAAATGTCGAAAGCCTTCGCTAGCACTCGCTTCACTACCTCCTCGAGGGTCTCCTTCCCTCTCCTCGGTCCGGGGTCCTCCTAGAGCCCAGGGGGGAGCCCGTAGAGGTCGCGCTCCATCTTGCGAACATCCTCGTCTTAGGGAGCGTTGCTAGTGTACTCCTCTATAGGAAAGGGAATGACGATAGTCTTCTAGGCCGCTATAAGGGCTACCTTCCTGGGCTGAGTCTTTTTCTTAAAGGCCGCTTCCTACGCTGTAGATGCCGCTTCTAGCTTAGCGATACGCTTCTTAATAGCGGCTATAGACCGCCCTACGCGGCGCCGCTAGTCTTCCTTATCTATCAATTCTTCTTGTCGTTGGATATCCTCTATTAGCTTAGGATCGACAGGTCCTAAGGGTGTCTGATCTAGTGGAATGGTTATGACTTGCTTCTAGCTAGGGTTAGGTTCCTACTTGGGGGGTAGCAACAGCCGCCGACGGCGACAATCTACCAAGACGTCGTGCAGGTCGAGCTACTTCCGGCCGATGATAATGTCGTGGGGAGAGTCGACGACGATAAGGCACTTATTCGAAAGGGTTCGGTTCTAGGTCGTAAAGTTGGCCTTTAGGACAAGGTCGATGATCTAGCTAATCGAGCTATCGAATCCCCCGACCTTACAAGCTTCGAAGTTAGTGATCATCTTACATCCAAAGCGCTTGACCAACTATCGGCCAAACCGGATGTTGACAAAAAGGTAACTATTTGCTCTTGTATCTACGAGGGCATTGTAGGTAGTTAACGACATTCCATTGTATAACAAAGTATAGGTAGTTAAAAGAGGGTTACCTCCTAGATACCACTACAAGAATGTTAGATCCCGCTGTTCTATCGTAGATATTATCCCTAAGAGGGAGTTAAACTTCCTTAGGGCGTTTAGTTTTCCGACTTAGATAGAGCCTCGAAGCGGATTCGGTTCGATTCTATAGGGCTAGTGTTGCTAGAACTAGCAGATGTACTAGTCGGCGTTGCTAGAGCCCACTTCTCCTACAGGGCCTTTAGACGGGCCTCGCGATCAGGGTTGCCTGCTTGCTTCTTCGGGCAGTTGCGCGAGGTATGTCCCTTCTTACGGCATACGAAGTAGCGTCCCTCCTAGAATAGGATGCGGACCTCGTCCTAGGAGAGCTTCTTGTTAGGATCAGCTATAGCCCGCGGAGCATCCCTATTGTTGTCTGCCTTAGGGGGGCGCTTGCTCTTCTCCTTGTTGCTACTAGTATCGCTAGACTTAGCGCGCTTAGCCTTCTGCTGTTCGTTGGCACGCTTGTTGATCATCGCCTGCTGGAGACCGAGGCGTGTGAACTGGTCGAAGTCGATGGTCGGATCAAGGAACGCGCTAGCTAGATGGCGTTGCAGGTTTGGGGTTAGGCGACGGTTGAACTCGCGCTTCCACTTGGCACGGGCCTTTCTGCATTCGCCGGCGAGGCGAACAAAGTCGTTTTTGAAGGCGAGGTAATCCGCACCTAGCCCTATCTTCAAGTTATTATAATCGTCAAGCGCCTTCTACGTAAGGAGAGGGTTGTAATATTGATCCTATAGATGGGTCAACAACCGGTCCGAGGTCTTGATCGGTTTAGGGTAAGTGTCTTGGAGGTAAGGTGCTAGCTCGCGCTTGGCTTTACTACCTAAGCAGGACTCGATATAGGCCTATCGGGCCTTCTTATTGACGAAATAGTCGGCGTTGACGGTCAACTTGTTCTCGATATTGTAGTACTACTGCTCGAAGTCCTTGGTATTACAGTCCTTTTCGTTATAGAAGATTGGTAGGTTAGGGACCTTGCTACTACGCTTACTACCGGCTACGCTAGTCTAGGAGAACATACTGTTCTCCTAGCGAGTACGATCTCTATCATCTCCGTTGCTACCGCTAGGGGGAGCGGTGCTATTCTAGCGAGACTATACAACAAAGTTAGCAATCGCTTCGTTTAGGCGCACCGCGTTAGCCTTGAGGCGGGCGATCTCTTCGCTCTAGTCTACTATAGTGGCGAGTAATTCTTCTTCGCGGTCGGTAGCTAGAGCTCCCCCCTTATCCCGAGCAGGGTTCTCGAAGAGGGCCGAAACCCAGTCGTAGGTCGCCTTCAGATTGTCATCGAGTTCCTGGGCCGCCAGGTGCAACTCCTTGACCTGCTCTGCGAGAGCGATAGCCATCAAGCTTCGAAGCTTGACCTCCTTAAAGACTTCGTTGGGGTTTGCCGACACCAGCTTGGCGAATTCCTTAGAGTCGACCACTCTAGCAGTAGGGAGGGTGTTGTTATCAACCTAGACCTCTAGAGGTATGCCGGGCTTCTTAGATCGAGTTCTCTTTGCGAAATAGTCGGCGAACGTCGCGACCCTGCTCTTTAGGTCTTGGTCCAAGCTCTCGAAGGTCTCGGTATATCGAACCAAGTCAAGTCGGTTAGTGACCTCGCGTTTGAAGTTATCGTAAGTCGGTCGGGCGCGCTAGCCGTCATTATCTTCGGTCTTAATCGGAGCGGTCGACAGCCTAATGCTCGGACGACGTGCCTTCTTCTTTAGAGCTTCTTCGAAGGTCGATAATACGGCCTCCCTAAAGCGCACTTCCTTGCGCGCGTTAGCGCTCTCGGGTTCGTAGACCATTTTTTCGGTCCAATCGGTTCAATCGGTTCATTGCCAAGGTCGTAGCAGTCGGTCTAGTTGGTCGAGGACCCTAGTCGTGAGACTCTTGCGTGCCGGCCGACCGCTGCAGGAACCAGCAATCGGTGGATCAATCGGTCGATGGGTGGGATATTATTGTAGCCTTCCTAGGCGATAGAAAAGATGAGCTTTCGATTGTGAGAGATGAGCGATATAGGTCGCGAGGCTCGATAGCACTGTAAATACCACTCTATTCCGTTAATCGAAAGCTGAAGAAAAAAGAGAGAAAAGATCAAAATACAGGCGTGGGCTAAGGAGGAAGTGTGATGCGGGCACAGACCACCATGCGCACTAGGCTCCTAGAGCCCTGTTCCAACAAGTGCATAACCGGGAATGCGCATCCAACCCTAACCCCGGATCCGAGTGCATAAGGCACCGAGCGCATTCTCCGTCACACCAATAGCCCTATAAAGAAGCTTTAACTCTACTTCCACCCTATCACGGCAGTGATAGGCAAAGTTAGGTATAACTGTCAATTGCAATAGTTGTACGAGGGAAGGAACTGTAGCTAGCTGCGAGGCGCAGGGAAAACCCTGTGAGCGGGGCAGAGCATAGACCAACCCGCAAGCCTCACTCCAGGGCTTGCAGCTCCTAAGTGTAGCTACCCTAACCCTAGCTATACACGTTATAGGAACTATCCTATAATATATATATACCTGCCTAAATGCCTTAGCCTACTTATTAGTAAAATAGTACGCTAGCTATTTATTGTAGATCCCCTCTAGCTCGCCTCTCTCTCTATATCTATTCGCCTCTAGATTACTATTACTATCCTCCTCTACTACTTCTCTACCTCTTCCTCTACTTCTACCTTACTATTATCTTAGCCTCTCTCTATCCCCCTTTTAGCCTTATTCCTAACTAGCTCTAAATGCTATATACACTATATATACGCTATTACTAATACCTATACTACGCTATACTTAACGATTGTCGTACCCTTTTAGCCTATATTAAATAGCGTCTTATTCGAATCGCCGCTAGCCTTACGCTATTCGATGTAATTAACCGCTACTAACCCTACTACCTCTACCTATAATACCTTCTATACCTACTAAATAACTCGCTTAATAGCTAACAATATAATAACGTACTTGCATAGCGAGTGGCCCACCATAGCGAGTGGCCCACGAAGATTTACACCTTAAATCGACATTTTAAAATATTTATATCTCAACGAAATTTCACTTAAAATTTGTACAACTTTCAAAATTGCTTTATAACCATGTCATACACTGTTAGAAAAAGTATAATAAATACAAGTGTGCAAATTAAAAAAGTGATGTTTAAAATCTATAGAGAAGCATATCTAAACCAATTGATAAGCCCCCCTGGACAACAGAAACTTTTATACTTTTTATCTGAGTATATGACATAGTTATAAAATGATCTTCAAAATTTTGCAAGTTTTAAATGAACCTTCGTTAAGGTATAAATATTTCAAAATGTCGTTTTAAGGTGTAAATCTTCGTAGGCCACTCGCTATAGTGGGCCACTCGCTATGCAAGTACGTTAGCTAATATAGCCCCGCTCTATACCATATTATTAGCTAACTTGTCCTTGCTTCTACTATAATTTGTTCTCTGTTTAGCTTCGCTTGAGTCCTAGTTCTAGTTCTAGTCCCTATATCCCCTGTTACCACTATATATATTCTCTCCTTAGCACCTAGCTACTATATAGTTGCTGCTAACTACTTCTAGTTAAACTCGCGCAAATGCTATAGCTACTCTATCTACTATACCTATATATTAGCCGATAGATTAGCAAACTGTTAATATTATATTTACTGTTGCGATTTTTACCTATAATATCAAGGACTAAGTGACGCTCTCGATTGCTTGCTTAAAGTCTTCGAAACTAGCATCATTCGAAAGCTCTGGAAAAACCCTATCTAACTACATAGATTGCACGCCCGCGCACTCTGTTGCGTGACCGCAGTGGGTGTAGAAACTAGAGGGATTCGAGGTGCCGTAGATACATCGAAAAACTCTTATCGGCGTACGGATCAACTAGTTACCTAACCACCCTACCCATAGTTGCCTAGACAACTACACCCCCGAGCCCCTAAGCCCCTATATAGGATAGCATAGCCGCCCTTACCCCTCCTACTAACGGCGAAGGAGGAGGACCGGCCCGGTTATGGCACTTAGGCGCCGCCCCGACACCCCCTCGCTCCCCCCCACCCTCTGACATCGACGCTATTAAGGAGATAGTTGACGGATTGGTGGCACTAGCAAGCCTAGAGAAGAAAGGGACCGCTAGAGGTATAGGACAAGACCTCCTTGCAACTGTTCGCAAGCTGCACATTGCGGCCCAAAACCAAACAGGAACTATTTCGCTAGCTAGCCTCCGTAAAGTGGTAGCCGAAAAACTTAAGGCGGCCGCTACCACACCCTAGGACAAGAGGTCCTAGGCCGCGGTGGCCTCCTAGGAATCCAGCCCTCCCCTAATACAGACCACTACCCTAGCAAAGACAGTTCTAGCCCGCATCAACAAAGAGATTCTTATTAGAGGCAGAGGAATGCTAGCCGATATAGCTAAACGGACTCCGTAGAAGATCGTTCAAGCTATTAACCAAGCGTCAATAAAGAAGGGAGCAGTTGTAGCCCGGACGCTCCTAAGTGGGGATATAGTTGTTACCTTCCAAGGCACGACAACTAGAGACTAGCACTTAACTAATACTAAATAGATCAAAGAGGCCTTTGGACAACAAGTAGAGGAAAACAAGAGAACCTTCGCGGTTCTGCTAAAGGGACTATAGAAGCGAGACCTCTAGGGGATGAGCGAGGAGGCGTTCGGCAGGGAAACTGGCCTTCAAATAGTTGACAAGGTCAAATTCAAGGTACTGAAGCGCCAGGAAGCAACCCGGGCGATAGTGCTAGTAGCACTCACCTCCTAGGAGGAGGCTAGCAAGGTCTACAATAAAGGAGTGGTTTGGAGGGCCTAGCTGCTGGACTGCGAGCTGTACTGGGCTGCCCTAAGTCCAGTACAGTGCTTCAAATGCTAGAAATAGGGCTATACGCAACACTATTGCAGATTAACACCGCTATGCCCTAGGTGTGGGACGAAGGCCCACGGCGAGGGCGGCAGGGATAGGGAAACCCAGTGCCTAACATATAGCAATGAGATTTCACTCCGGTGCCCGGTCTGTAGAGGAAGGTACCTAGCCTGGTCGAAAGAGTGCCCCGAGAAGTCGAAGGTCTTAGCGAAGGCCAAGGAAACCTACTAGTTTCGACCGCGGACCTACAAAGCCGCTCTAGCCCTACCCTCTAGCGCAGCTATCACTACTATCGCCTCCACCTTATTCAACTTCACCAATAGACAAGAAGGATGTGACGGAGAATGCGCCCGGTGCCTTATGCACTCGGATCCGGGGTTAGGGTTGGATGCGCATTCCCGGTTATGCACTTGTTGGAACAGGGCTCTAGGAGCCTAGTGCGCATAGTGGTCTATGCCCGCATCACACTTCCTCCCCAGCCCACGCCTGTATTTTGATCTTTTCTCTCTTTTTTCTTTAGCTTTCGATTAACGGAATAGAGTGGTATTTGCAGTGCTATCGAGCCTCGCGACCTATATCGCTCATCTCTCACAATCGAAAGCTCATCTTTTCTATCGCCTAGGAAGGCCACAATAATATCCCACCCATCGACCGATTGATCCACCAATTGCTAGTTCCTGCAGCGGTCGGCCGGCACGCAAGAGTCTCACGACCAGGGTCCTCGACCAACTAGACCGACTGCTACGACCTTGGCAACGAACCGATTGAACCGATTGGACCGAAAAAATAGTCCATGAACCCGAGAGCGCTAACGCGCGCAAGGAAGTGCGCTTCAGGGAGGCCGTGTCATCGACCTTCGAAGAAGCCCTGAAGAAGAAGGCACGTCGTCCGAGTATTAGGCTGTCGACCGCTCCGATTGAGACCGAAGATGATGACGGCTAGCGCACCCGACCGACTTACGATGACTTCAAACGCGAGGTCACTAACCAACTTGACTCGGTTCGATACACCGAGACCTTCGAGAGCTTGGACCGAGACCTGAAGAGCAGGGTCGCGACGTTCGCCGACCATTTCGTAAAGAGAACCCGATCCAAGAAGCCCGGCATGCCTCTAGAGGTCTAGGTTGATAACAACACCCTCCCCACTGCTAGAGTGGTCGACTCTGAGGAATTCGCCAAGCTGGTGTCGGCAAACCCCAACGAAGTCTTCAAGGAGGTCAAGCTTCGGAGCTTGATGGCTATCGCTCTTGTAGAGCAGGTCAAGGAGTTGCACCTAGCGGCCTAGGAACTTGATGACAATCTGAAGGCGACCTACGACTGGGTTTCGGCCCTCTTCGAGAACCCTGCTCGGGATAAGGGGGGAGCTCCAGCCACCGACCGCGAAGAAGAATTACTCGCCACTGTAGTAGACCAGAGCGAAGAGATCGCCCGCCTCAAGGCTGACGCGGTGCGCCTGAACGAAGCGATTACCGACTTTGTTGTGCAGTCTCGCTAGAACAGTACCGCTCCCCCCGGCGGTAGCAATGGAGATAACAGAGATCGCACCTGCCGGGAGAACAGTATGTTCTCCTAGACTAGCGTAGCTGGTGGTAAGCGTAGTAGCAAGGTCCCTAACCTACTAATCTTCTATAACGAGAAGGACCGTAACACCGAGGACTTCGAGCAGTGGTACCGCGATATCGAGAACAAGTTGACCGTTAACGCCGACCATTTCGTCAATGAGAAGGCCCGACAGGCCTATATCAAGTCCCGCTTAGGTGGTAAAGCCAAGTGCGAGCTAGCACCTTACCTCCGAGACACTTACCCTAAACCGATCAAGACCTCGGACCAGTTGTTGACCCATCTATAGGATCAATATTACAACCCTCTCCTTGCGCAGAAGGCGCTTGACGATTATAATGACTTGAAGATAGGGCTAGGTGCGGATTACCTCGCCTTTAAAAACGACTTTGTTCGCCTCGCCGGCGAATGCGGGAAGGCCCGTGCCGAGTGGAAGCGCGAGTTCAACCGTCGCCTAACCCCAAACCTGCAACGCCATCTGGCTAGCGCGTTCCTTGATCCGACCGTCGACTTCGACCAGTTCACACGCCTCGATCTCCAGCAGGCGATGATCAACAAGCGTGCCAACGAACAGCAGAAGGCTAAGCGCGCCAAGTCTGGCGATGCTAGTGGCAACAGGGAGAAGAGCAAGCGCCCCCCTAAGGCAGACAACAACAGGGATGCTCCGCGGGCTATAGCTAATCCCAACAAGAAGCTCTCCTAGGACGAGGTCCGCATCCTGTTCTAGGAGGGACGCTGCTTCGTGTACCGTAAGAAGGGACATACCTCGCGCAACTACCCGAAGAAGCAAGCAGGCAACCCTGATCGCAAGGCCCGTCTAAAGGCCCTATAGGAGAAGTGGGCTTCGGCAACGCCGACTAGTACATCTGCTAGTTCTAGCAATACTAGCCCTATAGAATCGAACCGGATCCGCTTCGAGGCTCTATCTAAGTCGGAAAACTGAACGCCCTGAGGAAGTTTAACTCCCTCTTAGGGATGATATCTACGATAGAACAGCGGGATCCAACATTCTTATAGCGGTATCTAGGGGGTAACCCTCTTTTAACCACCTGTACTTTATTATACAATGGAATGTCGTTGACTACCTACAATGCCCTCGTAGATATAGGAGCAAATGGTTACCTTTTTGTCAATATCCGGTTTAGCCGACAGTTGGTCAAGCGCCTCGGATGTAAGATGATCACTAACTTCGAAGCTTGTAAGGTCGGGGGATTCGATAGCTCGATTAGCTAGATCATCGACCTCGTCCTAAAGGCCAACTTTACGACCTAGAACCGAACCCTTCCGAATAAGTGCCTTATCGTCGTCGACTCTCCCTACGACATTATTATCGGCCGGAAGTGGCTCGACCTGCACGACGTCTTGGTGGATTGTCGCCGTCGGTGGCTGTTGCTACCCCCCGAGTAGGAACCTAACGCTAGCTGGAAGCAAGTTATGACTATTCCACTGGATTAGACACCCTTAGGACCTGTCGATCCCAAGCTGATGGAGGATATCCAACGACGAGAAGAATTGATAGATAAGGAAGACTAGCGGCGCCGCGTAGGGCGGTCCGTAGCCGCCATCAAGAAGCGTATCGCTGAGCTAGAAGCGGCATCTACGGCGCAGGAAGCGGCCTCTGAGAAAAAGACTCAGCCTAGGAAGGTAGCCCTCATAGCGGCCCGGAAGACTGTCGTCATTCCCTTTCCTGTAGAGGAGCACACTAGCAACGCTCCCTAAGACGAGGATGTTCGCAAGATGGAGCGCGACCTCTACGGGCTCCCCCCTGGGCTCCAGGAGGACCCCGGACCGAGGAGAGGGAAGGAGACCCTCGAGGAGGCAGGGAAGCGAGTGCTGGCGAAGGCTTTCGACATTTCCGTCATCAGTGCACCAGCCTTCCAGATGCTCCAACGCCGCAAGCGGGGAAAGCATATCGCGGTAGCCTCTGGTATCACCACTCTCTACGAGATCGACCGGATTCTCGAGCTCAAGGAGGTCCTCGGTGGCGACGATCCCTAGCTCCGTCAACAGGCTCTAGAACAGGTGCCCAAGTGTTACTATCATCTCCTCGACCAGTTCAGCAAAGTCGACTCTGACGCGATGCCCCCGTTCCGAGCTAACGTGGACCACAAGATCGAGCTGCTCCCCGGTGCGAGGCTAGAGGACCTTGGATACACTGGTCTCTAGAAGCTTTCCACGGAAGAACTCGAGACCGCACGCCAATACATCACCAAGAACCTGCAGAAGGGGTTTATTGAGCCGAGCGGTGCCCCGTAGGCTACCCCGATCCTCTTCGCCCTCAAAGGCGACGGGAGTCTCCGGTTCTACGTGGATTACCAGAAGTTGAACGCGATGACGAAGAAGGATTAGTACCCGTTGCCTCTGATCGATGAGACCCTGGCTCGGATCGCGAAGGCCAAGATCTTTACCAAGATCGACATCCAGCAGGCTTTCCATCGAATCCGGATTAGTCCTAAGTGCGAGGACCTAACGACCTTCCGGACGCGATACGGAGCCTACAAATATAAGGTAATGCTATTTGGTTTGACCAATGGTCCAGCAACATTCCAGCGGTTTATCAACAACACGCTAATAGGGTATCTTGACGATTTTTACAGCGCTTACATTGACGACATCTTGATCTTTTCGGAAACCCCCAAAGAGTACGAGATCTATATACGCCGCGTACTAGAACGCCTCCGCGAGGCTGGTCTACAAGCCGACCTCAAGAAGTGCGAGTTCCACGTGACGAAGACGAAGTTCTTGGGATTTATCATCAGCACAGAGGGGATTCGACCTGATCCAAGGAAGCTCGACGTTGTGCGGCACTGGGAGCGGCCGACCACTGTCAAGGAGGTGCAATCCTTCCTTGGCTTCTGCAACTTCTATCGCCGGTTTGT
>JAMAKQ010000214.1:0-13107 GCA_023628475.1 Chaetomiaceae sp. PF1801
GCCTTCTTTTGAAGCAGCGGGCATCTTGGATGGTAGAGGAAGGTTGTTGTTGAGCAAAAAGGTGTCGCGTCGCGTCCAAAGTGGGCCACTCGCTTATATGGGCCACTCGCTTATAATGTACGTTATAAAAGAAGAAGAGAAGAAGGAAAAAAGAAAGATAAAACGAGGATAACTATAACTAGTAATATTAAGAAAAGCTTTGCCTGCTTTACTACTATAAGTCCTTCTAATCTTAGCTAACCCTTAGACTAGACCTAATAGGTGTCTGGAGGATATTATCATTAAAGCCTTTTCAGTCCTAATGTTTTGTGGGTTGACAACCCTAGTTGATGAATAGGTACCTGAGGAATGTGTCCCCAATGGGAATCATGATGTTACCGTCAGGGAGGTACTTCACTCCCTAACTAATTACAAGACATGCAAGACAGACAGAGTACGACGTTCTCTACCTAAATCTTCAACCCACAGATACGGTACATGACAGTCCCTGATTCTTGATCTCCTCACGCCTGAGTAACCATCTATCTCCAGCCCCTTTTCGCCTACGACGGCGGAGTCAAGATGTAAATCTCGCCCTCGTTGCTGTTGTCGCTGCCCACAAACAGCCCTCTTCCAGCAGGATCCCAGCCGACAGCCGTCAGGCGGAAGCAGTTGCTCTGCGTCAGGCCGTTGGCGGTGCAGCTGCCCGGGTTGGTAGCGCTGAAGATGTCGCGGTAGCCGGTACGGCTGTCGGCGGGCGCCACGGGGTCATAGCTGCCGTCGGCCAGCTTCTGGAAGGGGATCTGCACCACCTTGAAGCCCGTCGGGGGCTGCCGGTCCCACGAGCCGTGGAAGGCCACGTACATGTTCTTTGCGTCGCCGTCGAATGCGTTCCAGATCGGGGCTGAGTGCGCCTGGAACGACAGCCGGGGCGGGATCGACTTGTTGGTGTTGCACGTCGCGTCGTTGTACGAGCTGTTGGGCGCCACCACAAAGTTGCTGCCCGTCTTGAGGCCCGAGAAACTCGAGGGATCCCACACGGCGAAACAGGTTGGGTATCCGTACCACGCGTTGCGCGTCGTCAAGGGGTTGCCAACTAGCATTTGATCAGCTATGGTGAGACAGAGATGCTCGGTTCTAGGCAGAAATACTCACGCTTGTTGAGTTCCTCGGCCGGGTTGTCCTGGTGGATGTCGCGGCGCTGGCCGTTTTCGGTACGGGTGAAGTCCTGGGCATAACAGTCAGTATCTTAACGAGGGCTGGCTGCTTTGAGAGCTTAAACCTACATCCTGTGAACATTGTCAGTTAAGTCTTACTCCAAGTTCATAATCAGGGGAGAGTTTTGAGGCAAGATTGGAAGCGATGGACCGGGCAGGAAAAAGGAGGTTGAAAAAGGGGCCAAAAAGGGGCAAACGGGGCGGCCGATCTGAACTTACTCCTATTGATAAATGTTAGTTATGAATTCTTCCCCGTGGTATTCAGAGTAGTCTGGAGTGTGAAGCGGGACAAACGTATCAGAAGGGAGGTGGGGAAAGGGAAGAAGAAGGAGCAAAAAAAAAAAAAGAAAAGGAGGCGCAGAAGAAAAGGAGAAAACTGAAAGGCAATAAAAATGATCGTACCTGAATTCTCTACCCCCCAAAATTCGCCCGCAGGATCAGGAACAAAGCCGATGGTGTTGCGCAGACCATAGCCAAACACCTCGCCGTCCGTGTTGTAGTTGAAGCCGTTGGACGGGGCCTTGGACGTGTCAAAGATCTTGATGATGGCGCGGCCCGTGCTCGGTGAGGCGGCCGCCGTGTCAAAGTTTGCGTTGCTGCCGACTTGGACGAGAATCAGGTTGGGCTGGGACGGCACGACGGCGATGGTGCGGGTCGAGTGGATGCCCGTCGAGATGCCCCGGACGATGGTCTTTTGGTTGCTGACGGTCCGCGTGTCCGGGTTGTAGCTCCAGCTGTACGCCGCCTGCTCGCCGCTGGCGTAGAGGGTCTTGCCGTCGGGCGTCAGCGCCAGGCCGTGGTTGAGCTGCGCGCCCGAGATGAGCATGTTGGTGCTGTTGATGCACCCGTCGGCTCCGAAAGTGTGCACGGAAATACCCCGAGTGGCCTGCGCCACAAGCAAGTTGCCCGCGGGATCCCAGACGACGGTCCGGACCTGCTTCAGCCCCCCGGCAATCTTCATGGCTGACCATCCCGACGCCAGCGTGTACTGGTACCGGAAGTTGCTGACGCCGCTGCACGACTTGGGCAGAGGAAGCTTCGCCACGCCCTGAGCATCGACGCCTGATGGCTTGCTGTTAGTGCGGACTCTAGAGATGACAGTCTGGTCTGGACTTGGAGACACGGGATAGACTTGCCTGTGAGCAGGGCCGCGGCGACCACAGCAGCTTCGAAGAACCGCATCGTTGCTTTTCAGTCAGTACCCTTGAAGCACTCGTGATGTTGTGGATATTTCGCTGAGCAAGCTGGGAGGAGGAGCCGCAACACGAGGCAAAGCTCTCCAACTCAGGGGTAAACATGATCATGCTCTCGAGAGCAATTCCTCGTGCTTCTATAGCGTACAATTCAGGGGCGCAATTCTCAACCTTGGTACGCCAAGGCGGAACCTCGCTGCTCCTCAATTTCCACGTGAATCATGCTGTTACGCTGTTGTGTGGTTGAGTTTGGGTCCTTGGAGTTGCTGCGCGTTGTCTTAGCCAACCACTATGTCGGGGTGAAGTCGTCAATATCGCCCTTGATAGCCTGTTCGGCAGATTGGCCCCGAAAAGCTTCCATGCACACCGGCAGTTACCCCTTGCAAAGCTTCTCCAACTCCAACCAACCCTGGGGACTGCGGGGGAGTGCCCCATTGGCCGGCAACCATATTAATGTCCATCTCTCCGTCATCTCCTCAGGGAGATTTGCCTGCTTTTTCTTATGTACTTCAAACCCGTCGGGCAAGCCCATCGTGGGAAGAATGGAAGCTTTCCGGGGCCCTGGCCCATAAGAGAGTAACATCAAGCGGCCTCGCAAATTCGGCCCCTGGCCTGAATGCGATGTGGTTCCAGCATTCGTGGGCTATCATATGTACGGCAGCGTTCCGTCCTCGCTCATAAATCAAGGTCCCGGCTGGAGGCAGTGCTTCCATAGACCGTCAAGCTCACCTATGCCGTGGACTGAATTCCTACCTAGGCAAATTGGGCGGCCGGTTCGAATGCAACGTGGTTTTCCCGCCAATGATCTGCCTGAAGAACCAAGTTCAGGCTTGTCTTGGTGTAATTACTCACTCGACTGGACCACCAGCCTACGAACACCTGACTACCTAGTTATACTCCAGGTTCGGATTCATGCGGTGAAGGTAAATACTGTTTGAGGGGGTCAAGAGGAGGTAAGTAATAACATGAAGCCAAATACACACATGGCATCGTTCAGCATAGAGCGACAACCAGAATTCGGAAATCATTCTCTACAAAGGTCCAAATCTAATCCATGCGGTGACAATGTGGTATTTGTACAGTACAGATGATACACTCTGTCATGCTCCTCAAGCCGTCCTTCGAGTGCCGTGAAGTTACATCAAGGTACTCGCAAGTCTTCAGCCTCCAACTCCAAGATGTTCCTGAACTTCGTGGCTTTGCTTCATCCTAAACCAGACCGGATTGCTCGTCTAAGCTGCGAGAACTGTATGCGCACCAAGCCCTTGAAACTTGCTGACACGACCCCCTCAACAGGTTGAAGAAATTGCATGCGAAATCTGCCAACATGTTCAAGAAAAGGAGCGGGCGTCCTGTAATACCGCTGGTTTCGAGCAGGCAGCCATGAGAAGCTTGTTTTGGGATACGTACATGGGTATGGATGAACTCTCCTCTGGGTGGCCGAGGCAACGGAACAACAACTGGCCGTGCTGTTCTTTGGCAGATATCTCGACCAAGCGGCCGTGGACACGCACAACATAAGGCAAGTCCAATGATGGCCTGGCTTATGGAGACCGATAAGGAGGAGAATAATTAACATGGCTGCTCCCATCGAACTCTTGTCCCTGAAGCAACTTGCAAAATGGGAGAGCCGTCCATAACCTTGAAACCTCAATCTTTACCCACCTACGTATTTGAGCCAGTGCCGCGTATGAGCAAAAGAAGCAGGTGAGATTTGAAGGGCTTGTGAAAAATCTCGTAGTAGCATCCCTCGGGAGGTGGTAAAAAGGAGACTCCGATTGAGGCTAAGGTCAGGGGCCGGCTGTCTCAGGGGTAATTACTCCACCATGCTGAAAGCCATGGCTAGCAAACCTAAGTCGCAAAATGATATCTCCCGTTCACCGCTGCTTCGCAATCATGGCAGGTGCCTCAACTCCCTTCCCCACCAAGAGAACCCCAGCCTTGCACAGAACCTCAACAGTGTTGATGATGACCTTGGGGTCGACGCCCTGCGTCCGCTCGGGGAACCTGACCGTCTTCAGCCACTCGCGGGCATCCTCCTCGGAGTAGTCGAGCTCGGTGCTGATGTACTTGACGGCCTCCTCCTTGTTGTCGTTGAAGTGCTTGATGCCCTGGTTGAGCTTGTCCAGCAGGTCTTCGACCCGGGGATCCAGTTTGTTCCCATCAACCAATTTCGTCGAGGCAACAATCTTCCAACTGCTCCAGGGCGTGTAAATCTCGCCGACCTTGCGGATCTCGCCGTTATCGTAGTAACGCTTGGACGTGAAGTGCTCCCACATGAAGAAGTCAGCCTCGCCCGTGTTGACGGCCTTGCGCAGGTTCTCAAACGTGTTGAGGACCACGGTCTCGGAGAAGGGGGAGGCCTGCTCTGTGTCGGTGCCGGCGCCGGCTGTCGGAAGCAGCCACCCGCGCTCGTCGGCCAGCACGTAGCCCATCACGTAGCTGCCAGAGCCGATGCGCGAGACGCCAATCTTGCCGCTCTGGAGCGAGTCGACATTCTTGATCTCGGGCCGTTCAGCACCAGTCGAGATGGCCCAGCCTGGGGGGAAGTTAGCATCAATGGAGATGACCCAGAGTCAACTCAGTCAGGAGTCGGCGTACACAGTGGAGTCTCGACATAGGTGCCGACCAAGCGATAGCCACCGTCGTTGTCACCAGCCTCTTGGGACTTGCCCAGCCCGGCGACCCAGCCCTCGGTAAGGCCGATGCCGACATCGATCTCGCCGCTGCGTAATGCCGTGATCATGTGCCCGGTCCCGGACGGGAAAGGTATCAGCTCGGCATCCAGGCCGTAGTGCTTCTTGGCGAAGTGAATCGGAGTCGAGAAGTGCTCGGGCACGAAGCCGACTCGGAGGGGCTGCTCCGGCGCCATTCTGTTTTGCTGCGAGTTTCAGCAAGGCTGGTGCTCTCAAGGGGGCTGGACTTGTGTACCTTTTGACGGTCTGTTAACCAAGATAATGGCCCTGAGCTGACTTGCACAAACAGAAGCTGATTGCTTGGCTTTCATGCTCACCACTCTCAAACTGTTGGACAAGAAGTGAAAATGACGCAATGCGGGGCTCCGCTGAGTGTCTTGGAAGATCTGTTTGTGAAACAGCAAGAGCTCAAGACCCACCAGTCCGCAATCATCAATGCCTTTGTGGAACTCTATGATTTTGGGCAAAGTGGAAAGGAGTGACAAGGACGGTCAATGAAGAATATGAAAGGAGTCATCATGAGTTTAGTAGATAACTAAATCTCCGAATCTACCCAAAAGAGACTTGCTAAGGAATACCCTCAAACACTGCATAGGAACATCATTCATTCGAACTTGTAATTAATAGCTTGCTGTGACACTAATATTTCAAGCGAGCCAGCGTTAAACCATGTGAACTCATACTCTGTTGAGAAGCAGGACTCGCCCTTGGAGTTGAACGAACACGTAAGACTCGAAGAAGTTCAGGGGTAATTGAAGGGGTTGAGGCGTTCAAGTGAGTCTAAGTCCTTGAAGTATTTAGCATCACTTGGATAATTCGAGTCATCAATATTCCGAGGCTACAGAGACTGAAGAGGAATTCTGTTGAACAAGAATTGCAGTGTAACTGCAGGCAACCTGTCAAGGAGAAGAAGTGGAAAGGTTCCGAAAATCATTGCTACCCACTGAGGTGAAACTTCAAGCCACACCGGCTTCTCATTTGACAATCAAACGATTGCAACATCACCATTGATAAAGGGTAAGCGGGAACATAAATCCCACCGCATCACTGCGAACCGAAATCGGCTACCAGATTTCCGCCAACATGTCCTGTTTGACGCTCCGCGGTCTTCGTGTCGAAGCGTCAGGATCTCGATCAAATACGTAGTCGTTGGGATTCGCTCTGCTGACCAGAGTTATTAGAGCAACAGCTGTCAAACCCACCTGCTCCTCAAGTCGACGACATCTGGAAGTGATCTGAGGCCTCAACACGCTCTCCTGACTCCTTTAAGCATCCTCTGCGAAAACCGGCCGCCGACCAACACCACAAGAGGAAAATAAGCAGAGACGGACGTCGAGATCCGGGGAAGGGATGCCGGATCCGCTGCAAGCTGCTGCAAGGGGGAGGGCGTTCAACAAGTGTGGATTGGATTTGAGGAACCACCTCGCGAGGGATGCTCGATGTGTTTGGTGCAAGCGAGAGTTACTCGCCTAAAAATAGGATAAATGACAGCCCATGGCCCGGTTCGTGGCGTTGCCGAAAACGTGGACGGGGACAAACTCCGTCTTGGCTTGGGCTGTTTGTGGGCAGATCGCGCCCTTTCCCATGGAATTTTGAAAAGAATGAGCCAGGTCTCACGGGGGACAGACCCTCCAGAACAGCCGAGCCAAACACGAGAAACCGGCTGGCTGACATGCAACCCGGGCTGCTCAGTACTACCGAGTGGCTGGTGTCTGGGACTGGAATCTGAATACAAATTCGGCCGACCTGCCAGTCAGACCACAAGACATTCTCTCGGACTCAGTCACCACACGACTTCACGCCGCAGATTCAAGTGCCGGAACCAGCTTCATTCACGATGCGCTACCTCTCCCTCGCCGTCCTCTCCCTCCTGGGAACCACCGGTGCCCTGGCCGCCTCCGACAGCCTGCGCCCCTGCGGCTTCAAGATCGCCCCCTGCCCGCTCGGCCAGGTCTGCCAGAAGGTCGACCCCAGCTGCGACCGCGGCGAGAACTGCCAGGGCTACTGCGCGCCCGCGCCCAAGACAACCCTGGTGACGAAGACGACGGCGAGCCCGCCCAAGCCGACCTACACCTTCTGCGGTGGCATCGCCGCCATCCCCTGCGCCGGCGACGGCGAGATCTGCATCGACGACCCGCGGGACACCTGCGACCCCAAGCACGGCGGCGCTGACTGCGGCGGCATCTGCGTCAAGCCCGTCTTTTGCGGCGGTTTCGCCGGCATCGCCTGCCCGAGCGGCAAGACGTGTGTCGACGACCCGAGGGATAGCTGCGACCCCAAGAATGGTGGAGCCGACTGTGGTGGTATCTGTGTCTAAGGGACGTTTGGAATGTTGGGACTCGAGCGGTGTTGCAAAGGGAGGACGGTTATCCGCTTGGACGTGAACGACAGCCGCCACTGGGAACCAAAAGCAACATGAACTCGAAGCCGCACGCCCAACGGGTTATTTGACCCGGGCGATTCCTCCATGTATATAGGGCACAATCCTCTATAACAACAGAAACACCAAAAGTCACAGGATGGAAAATCCAACCAGGTTATGGAGTAACATAATTAATTAAGCAGGCTATCTCAGTGATATGTGCCCTTGTCCAAGGAACAGTAAGAGGACTGGACAAACTCCAACCAGATTGTCAAGTTGGTACCCTTCCCTTAAGTAATCCGTCTGTATCCGGGCAC
Organism: Chaetomiaceae sp. PF1801; assembly: GCA_023628475.1. NCBI lineage: Eukaryota > Fungi > Ascomycota > Sordariomycetes > Sordariales > Chaetomiaceae > Chaetomiaceae sp. PF1801. The sequence continues at coordinate 7,765 of JAMAKQ010000214.1, forward strand.
ATCAGCGCCGGTCAGACACTAGAGTCCTTGAGAAGAGTCACTCACACAGGGTACATGTATGCCGATATCACAGGGTTGTGTCCCCTGCAAAAAGATACGCGGGTATCCGGACAGGAATAGGAGACTCTCGTTTACCATTCCCTCTGCCTCCGATCCCAATCTGAATGTTCGTTACCAGCTCGGGCCAGGGCTGGAACCGTGAGTCCCTAAGTATTTCGTTGGTTCACATACGCTCGGAGACTGCTCTGGAAACGCCAAATCTTGAACCCAAGAGCCGTAATCCATGTTGTTGCTCTATCGTGCCAGAAGACTCCAGGCTCTATGCCGATGCTGCCACCAAGTCACTCATTCCGATTCCGGGATACCCAGACATTCCTTCCTCATGGCTTCAATAAGTCCTGACCTCTCCAGGACAACCATACCGTCATAGCCCAAAGCACAAGTCTCCAAAACCAAGAAGTGGAAAGAAAACATCCTGGTCTAAATCGTGTAGCGGAAGAAGGTGGCGGAATCCCCTTTCTCACGCTCAGCCAGCTTCTCCTCCTCAGTGTACTCACTCGGCGGCTTGTACTCGCGGTCGCGGCGGGCGTTCTCTCGGCGCAGATAGATGGTCATGAAGACCGAAAGCACCAGGGCCATGGCCTGGCAGGCGAGCAACGTGCTGAAGCCGGGCATGTACCTCGGCTTGTCCTTCGCTAGAAAGAGATAGGCCGAAACCAAAACGCCGAGGTTTCCAAAGCCGACGTGCATGGCGATGCCGACGCCGCGCTTGAGCGAGCCGCCGATGTTGTTGCCGTTCCACGCAACTCCGAGAGGGACGTTGGGGTAGATTCCCGTGGAAAGGAAGAAGCAGCCGGCGTAGCGCACGGCGCTCGAGCTGCTTGCCATGAGCATGATGAGGCCGATGATGCTGTGGTTGAGTGATATCGGGCTCCCGTTAGTCTCCAGCTAGTGGGCCAGGGGGGAAAAGGGGCTCCTCAGAACAACGTACGCAACAACCATAAACCCAATCATGAAGATGCCGCGCTGGCCCAGCTTGTCCGCGTACCAGCCGGCCCCGACGCAGAAGATGCAGGCCACGACGTAAGGGGGCACCGTCATGAGCTGCGCCATCTCAGGGGTACTGGCGGTGCCGAGGTCGTTGATGATGGTGGGCAGGAAGAGCGAGTACGAGTAGAGACCCGTGTAGACGCCGATGGTGATAAACATATGGACGATGATTTTCCAATCCTTGACGGCGTCCCAGAAATACTTGATGTCGAACTCGTCGGCGAGCGAGGACCGGTCGCGCTTCAGGCGAGCCTGGATCTCGTCTCGCTCCTCCTGAGTCAGGAACTTGGCGGTTGCTGGGTAGTCCTGCATGACGAAGTAGGCAATGATGGCTAGGAGGGAGGTGTAGGTTGTTAGTTTCGTTTGCGGGGAAAACACAAAAAGAAGACGAAGGGAAAAGGGGGAAAATTCAAGGACGGCAAACAGGGGCAAGTCCTTAGGAACAGACTTACCGACGACGAAGGTCAAGATACCCTCAAGGATAAAAATCCATTGCCAGCCGGAAAGGCCAGCAGTTCCCCTCATCTCCATGATGCCACGGGCCAAGAGCCCGCCGAAGGCGCCGGCTGCCGTGGCGGCCGAGAAGAAGATGGCCATGCGGAGACCGCACTCGTGACGCCGATACCACATGGTGATGCTTGAAACAGTCCAGTTAGTTGACGGACTGAGCGGTAGCAAGAGGTTTACGACTCACTAGTAGGTAATACCAGGAAACAGGCCGCCCTCAGCAATGCCCAAGGCGCTGCGGCAGGCCATCAGCCCGGGATAATTCTTCACGATGCCCATGAGCGTTGTGCAAACTGCCCAGGCCACCATGATGCTGGGGATCCAGATGGACGGGCGGAAGCGCTTCATGGCCATGTTGGAGGGGATCTCGGCGGCGACGTAGAATGGGAAGAAGACGCCGAGGGCGTCGTTGTACTGAAGCCTCGCCGAGTCGAGCTTGAGGTCCTTCTCGAGCGTGTCCAGGCGGGCGTTGCCGATGTTTGTACGGTCCAAGAAAGATAATAAATATAATAACGAAAGGAACGGAATCAATGTGCGGTCGACCTTGCTGATGAGCCGCCGGGTCGACTTGTCGTCCCAGCCGGCGCTTTCGACGGTGGCATCGTCGACGTGGGCGGCCTTGCTGACGGCCTTCTCGTTGGTGACGCTGTCGGACTCGGTTGTTGGCACGTCCTGGGCCAGTGCTTCCGTGTGGTTGCCCATAATTAGTGGGTGAGGAGTGAGGACGTCGTGTGTTGCAAGGCCAAGACGTCTTCAGGGGTATCAGCTCCAATAGGGGACTCGAGGGAGGGAATGGAGGAGTGGTGACAGACAGGCTGGATGTCTGGGAGTCTGGGGGTCAAAGGGGGCTGATCGTCGGGGCAGGCGAGGCGAGATCGCTTGTCTTATAGATGGACCTTGCTGGCAAACTGCTCCCCTGAGCCAACGCCAAGTGAGAGAGACCCAGACAAGCCAAGATGCAAGTGAGCGTCCCACAACGGACAACGGATCGCATCATCTGGCAATTACCATGCTGATCCCTGGCTGGACAACAAGGGGTATGGGGCTCGGGCTCCGCTACCCCAGAGTCCCATCCGCTTGCCGTGGCCGAGTCCACATCCCCAGACAACGACCAGCTTACAACGCCCAGGGGAGCTCCATGACCCCGGGAGCATGCAGCAATGCAGCTCGCAGACATCGATTCCACATGCGGAAAGATACCTAGTAGGATGGTGGCGGGCTCAGCCTGTTCTCAGCAGAAGCATGTCTCAGCCATGACGGACGGATGGGTTAGTCCGGCTGCTTGTCGGGAAACACCAGTGACCAATGGCCCTGGGTGCTCGCATGAGATTGGGTTGGATCCTCGGATCAGCATGCTGCCTGCTGCCCCGCGTTGCCTGTCGACGGACTGTGATAAGCTGCCAAGTCGGGCATCTGTCTGTCTTCCCTTGTTAGCTCTGGTCATCTGGCTGGCGATGGGCAGCTCATTATCAGGCAGTCGAGGACGGGCCGATGGACAGGGGGAAACGATCCGCGAAACCCATGGTTGGCCGATCCGCCGGCGCATGCCCAGGCGCTTGGCAACAGGGCTGTTCTTTGGGGAGCCCCTGGCTGTTGCGAGATTGCGAGATTCGACGCGGGGTCTGGAACGAGCCACCGCTCGGCAGGCTGCAGAAGGCGCCAACAGCAGCCCGGATCTGTCCAACACGTCCGTCTTGGCCCTCGCAGAGCCCCGTCATTGGGCAGCTCGCGAACGTCTTGTTGTCTCGGCGGCCTTTTGCCCATGATGCCCAGGACGCTCAGAAAGCCCCAAGGAGTGCCGGATAAGGCCAAGGAAAGCCAACACGGTCTCCACGCACGTGGCTACTGTTGGATAAAGCCTTCGGGCAGATGGGTAGATCCCCAGCCAGCAGCTAAAAGCCTGGGCATGATAGAGACAGTGGCATACACCGGGGAGGCTTTGAGGGGAAAGGGGGAAACTGGGCCAAAGGAGAGTGCGGGGAATACCTATCCATAGCTCTCGGCGGACCAAGGGAGGCTGGAAACTGAGGAGGGTACCTAAAGAATGCTTCTGGAGGAACGATGCGATCGAGATGCGGCCAAGGCGGCCCTTAGATGGCTGAGGCGTTTGTTGCTGCACTGGGCATGGACGACGAGCTTAGAATGATCAGGGGCACGGATGAGAAGGAAACCAACATCAGCCGGACCAGGCGTTATGGCCATTGGGTTGATAAGGGGCGTTCTGAACCTTGAATTGTGCCAACCGGATTTCTCGCCACACGGCCTGAACTCAATATTTGGGCCCGGAAATGAGGAAACGGTTGGCCACTGCAGCCGCAGGTTGTGCAACGCGAGGTAATCAAGACGTCCGATCAGAATCTGACTCTCGACTCTAACTTCCGCCGTGTTTGTGGTATCTTGGTGTTCATCGGCTGGCCTTTCCTCAGTCTACTGCACCAATATCCCTTGTATTAATGCCCAGACTGCCGAGCCTGGCTCATACATGGATCTTGCTCCTTTGATGCTGGCACCTAACTAGGCCTCGATAATTCACTTGCAGGGAGTTGGCATGAGAAGCCTGCCCAGCGCCAGGAACAGCAGAACCTCCGACCGTTATCCCCATCGACGTACTGGACATGGAGGCGATGTCGTCTTCAATGCTACTCTACACCAACAACATATCAGAACAAGGACCGAGAAGCTGCCCGGATAACAGTACAATATCCGCAACACTAGTCCCATGTTTAGGTACCTTACCTCGGCATGAATTGTGTACGCGGAGTGAACACTGCTAGCCTGAGAGTAGAAACAAAACCCGTGGCCTTGCACCGCGCAAGGAACCTGGTGCCACAAATATCTGGTTAATCCATGATTCCACGGTCGCTGCTGTCCAAATTGGGCCGCTTCAGGCGTCAGGGAATGATCCGTTAGGTATGTTCCTCTCCTCCGACTGGAGTTACATTGACCAAGACCGTTGTTGACGGTTTGTTCCAAGGAACCATACTTTGCTGGCGGCATTGGCGTCCTAAAAGGCTTGGTGCCCTGTAATAAGTAACTGTTTTTCAGAGGCTTAATCCTGAACCCACCGGCCTCAAGTGCTTGTTCCCATGCCTCTTTGCACTACAAGTTGCTAAGCCTTCCTGAACTGTCATGGCTGAGAGTTACTTGGATGTTTTGCGTTTTGTCTTCGCGTGTTCCAGTAACATGAGTCCCATCACGGGTTCACTGCCCTTGATGTTGCCTCGTAAATTCAAGCCGGCGTAGCCTCGCACTTGCAGGCGCCGCAGACCAATGAACAAGTGTCCGACCTGGCGGTGACCATCCTCATGAATGTCATGAAACGTGAGAGCCGGGTTCTCTCCTGCAGTGCCTACCTTGGATAAGTCAGGGGTGCAGCAAGGGAGTCAAGTATTTCCAAGGTACAGTATCCCGTGCTCTTGCCGAGCCATCTTCTCCTTTGATACGCAACTATATTCATGACTCGAATATATTACCCAGTTGCATTGGTTCCAAAAAGGACTCGGGTTTACTGTCATCTCTTGTCCCTTCCTTTTCTTTCCCTTGTTCGTAAACTCAAAGTTAAAGATGTAATCACTACTTCAAGTCAAACACCCTGGTTCCCGAACACCCCCCTTTCCGACCAATGCACATATAACCCTTAGGGTTAACTATGCACTAACAGCCAAAAGATAAAAACAAGAATAAAAGCACAATAATGTATATAATTATCTATACTAACGTACTTGCATAGCGAGTGGCCCACCATAGCGAGTGGCCCACGAAGATTTACACCTTAAAACGACATTT
>JAMAKQ010000215.1:0-12582 GCA_023628475.1 Chaetomiaceae sp. PF1801
ACTTATACAAAGTGATTGAGGTTGAACGAAAGTGGCCCACTCGCTATGCTGGCCCACTCGCTATGCAAATACGTTATACAACAGTTTGCGTCTGTTTTACGTCGCCGTGAGCGGTGTTTCTGCATACCTCTGGGGTCTTTACTCTTCTGTCCGGTCTGGTGTTGCTGTCGCTGGTCATGTGCTTCCACACAGCTTGGTTGCCCCGGGCACAAATTTCTGCTCATCGTCGAGATTTCATGGTGGTCCAAACGCACCGCGGACACTGGCACCGACATTTCATCGTCGCCCACTCTTCCCGCCTCATTAACCATTTCTTATCTTCGCCCCTCCAGCGGTTCTTGCTACAATCTTGCTTCAGTGTCGCCAACCTTCCCAATACTACCACTTCGTCTCGACCGATCGACCCAGACGGAGGCCAGAGGATCAATTCTTCCCCAGTCAAGACTCAGCCTGCGGATCTCAGCTCAACAGAATGGAAACCCCATTCCGCGTTCTCGTCGTCTACCTAACGGGGCTGGTTTTAGCCTCGGCACCGAAACTGTGGAGTTCATGGACGCCGGAAAACTGGACGGTCCGTTTCGGATCATACTCGACGATGAGGGCGACCTCTGGCTCCAGGTTGGCGGCGACCTCGGCGGTGTCGACTGTCAGCTGAGAGCTTGCTCTCGCACCATGCGTCGCGCCTCGCCGGTCTGGAAGGCCATGTTGTTCGGCACGTGGACCGAGGCAAAACCGAGCAGAGGTCCGTGGGTCGTGTCGATGCCGGAAGAAAAACAGTTACCTTTCGCGATTTTGATGGCCATCGTCCACGGGAGACTGGATCTGATTCCGACCGATGTCCTCAAGGACTCTGCCGGATTTCCAATCATCTCGGACATCCTTATTATCGCCGACAAATACGACGTTATCCACCTTCTCGCGCCTTTCGCTCCGACTTGGATGGCGCATGCGTACCCTAGATCTACGGTCTATCATCTGGAGCTCCTACAACGCATGCACATCGCGTGGGAGTTGGGATGCGCTGAGAAACTCTCGCGGATTATCAAGCACGTCATCTTGTCGTACTCGGAGGAGCAAGTCCATAAACTGCTTGAGTTTGCCAAGCGGTGCCCCGAGTTGGCACTTCCCAGCGTCCTTGCTGAGATGCTCGGTCAGTACACTCCTCTGGATTGACATCATCTCGCTCATCGATGCTGATGAATCGCTCCCAACAGACATCATCCTCGACGCTCGCCGCTCCGTCATCCAGTCCCTTCTGAAATTTTTCCACGACCACATGTTCGGCCGTGTCCGCCACGGGGACGGCGGATGCAAGCAACAGTTCTTTGGCAGACTCTCGGAACATGGGAAATCGACACAGGAACACTACGACAACCTGAGATGGTATCACGGATCGCCCATCGTCACGGAGCTCCGGGAGCTTCACCATTCACGAACTCGGGTCTGCAACTCCCTAATCGTCGGGGACGCTCTCACATACCTGACTCGCCAGGGGAGGACAATCCCACAGGAAGCAAAAGACGTTTCGTCGAGCGCGGAGGAGCTGGCCAAGCTGATGAACAAGGCGCTCCGGGCTTCCTCGCTGCCCTCTGAGTCTGAGTCGCACCGTGGCGTCTCGTTGCTCCCCGGTCACGAGCAGTGCGGCTTCGTTGAGGAGTTTGACAGCTTTCACTCCAAGTTGATGTATGAGTGGATGGAGACGGAACAGGTCCTCCGTCCTGAGCACCGGGAACGTCTTGAGAAACGGGCGGAGAGGGTGGGGACGCTGTTGCTCGTCAGTAACTGTGATGGTTGCTGCCTGCATGATTACACATGAATTGGGTAGCAAACAAATGAGATAATGATTCGACTCATGTTCGGGAGAGTCAAATCTTTCAATGAGATAACCCCCGCCCTTGCCTAAGGTACCTGCACGTGTATGGCCCTGTTTCGGGCAGTCCAGAGGCTTGAGTCAGGACCTTACAATTGCGCCCCAAGATCACTAATTGTGGGACTATACCGCGGTATGTTGATTGTTGGATGGCAAGTCTGGCGGCTCGCCTCAAGGTTCAAGTCCTGTTCTGTCGTCAAAACCTTGATTACCTACCCGTTGGCTGGGCAAGTCTGGCCGCTTGGTTTCCAACTTCCCGGCACGCGGACCCGCCCAGTCAACGGGTAGGTACCTGAGTAAGGTAAGTTGGTAACTTTGGTGCGGTCGGGGGTGCGGCTTGATCCCATTTAGTAGCGTTCTCAGCTGAGGCGCCACAAGCCAGGGCGCCAGCCGCGCCACAATCATTGCGCGTCAAAAAACGCGAGCGCGTACACAGTAACCGTGGCGTGTGGAGAATTTCCGGTTGCAAACTTGCAACAAACCCGCACTGCTCACTCTGAGACTGAGTTCATTTCATGATCTCTCGCCATCATTGCGACCTACCGAAACAACAACTGCCATCATGTCACAGAGTCCGAGTCGAAAGAGGATGAGATTGGACGACACCACTGCCGACAGCGACGGTGCATGCCTCTCCAATGTCTCCATGTCGGATGTCGCGCCGCCAGTGCTGGAGAACCAAGCGGCGCAGCAAACCTCGGCAATCCCATTGCTCGCCATTCCCATCGATCCGGATGGCGACCTCATCCTCCGCGTCGGCACCGAGCTAGCGGATATTCAGCCCCGTCACTACAGAGTTTGCTCTGCCACCATGCGACGCGCTTCCTCGGTGTGGAAGAGCATGCTGCTTGGGCCGTGGTCCGAGGCCAGGCCAACACAAGGTGATTGGGTCGTCGAGCTCCCCGAGGACAAGCCGCTACCGGTCAGAACCCTCCTCGCAATTGCCCATGGAAGATTCGCGAAAGTGCCGAAAGAAATATCGCTTCCTGACTTGTACGACATCATCGTCGTGGCCGACAAGTGATACACACCCTTCGGCCCTGGGCCCGGGTACGGCCCTCTGGAAATGCAATCTCTACTCCCGTGACACCGGAAAGTTTCTGGTCATGTCGGCTTATGTGTCCTGGGAACTCGGCTGCGAAGACAAGTTTGCACGAGACCTCAAAGAGTTGATCCTTCACCTCAGCTGCACCGAAACGGGGTTCTCCTACAAAGGTGAAGAGCTCAAACTCGACCATCACTCTGGGCCGCCGGACATGGCTGGTAAGGCATCTGTACATATTGCCCCGTGCCTCGGGTTCATGTCAGCTCACACCATCATAGAACATCTTTCAAAATACCGCCTTTGGCTCATCCAAAAGTGCCTCGATCTCTATAACGCCGACATTGAGGGCCGGATGGAGGGCAAACGCCCGTCCTGTGAACGTGGCAATCGGGTGTGCGACGCTGCAATCCTCGGGGGTATCTGGCGGTATCTCCACACAACAAGACGAGGACTTGTTCTCCCTCGAAAGGCCGCCGAGTATTCCGGGAGCGCAGACGAGCTTATGCACACATTGTTAAGCATGTTTCAAGATTTGGCGAGTTCAGCTTACCACAAGACCTGCATACCGGAGGAAAAGTATCGGACCTTTCAAGATCGCGTCAGGTTTAGCGAGGCGTGGACGAAGCTTTTACGATCACACCACAAAAGGCGCATGGCAGCTCAGCGGGAGAAGACCGGGCTTTGATTACCCCGTTATTGAACTTGAAGCCAAGTCTGGTTCAGGTGTTGGTTGATCAGAGACGGCCAGTTAAACGGGGAGGAGCACTCTTACCTGTCTCCCATTGCGCAAAACAGAAGAAAGAAGGAAACAATTAAGGGGACAAGAGCACCTTAGGGAAAATACTTGACTGATACGGTGGTGATTCACCCCAGGAAGTGTGAAGCGAAGCTTGTGTGGAAGGATCGGTAGGTGAAGATTCAACGTGGGAAGTGAGCCACGTGCCATCAGCCAACTTGAATCGTTCCTCAGATGAAAACCCAGGTAAGTACGATGGAAGGAAATCAACCAAAGCGTTCCTTCCTCGCTTCCCCCGTCTAAACACTTCAGAATCAGTGATCACCATTGAAGCTTTGCTTTGATAATTTGTGGAATTTCAATATCCTAATGACTCGGAGCATCCTGTTCTTGAACCATGTATGTGGCTGTTCAGTGTGCCGCCAAAGTTTCAGCAAACAGATTCTGTTGTCCCTTCGCGGATAATTAAGGAAGGTATATTCTGCCCACTCCGAAGCTCCGAGTAAATATTGGCAGCAGCTGAAAGCTGAAGTGCTGTCTGGTGGGTCGGCTGCTGCCTCTCAAGCGTGCCTTCCCCACGGCGGGGATGAGGCACAGAGGTAAGTAAGGTAAGGTAGTATTTTCCGTTGCTCGGGCTCTTCAGCTCCCGTCCGTCTCCCACTCAACCTTTTTCCAGCGACCACTTTGACAATCTCGCTCAACTCAACTCTCTCGGACCCTCACCGACAACTTGACCAGACCAAATGCAGCAGTGCCAGATAGCTGTATCAGGATCATGAGCGGTCCGAGTATTGCGCCCCTCTTCGGGCCGGCGCGCACCCAAACGGATGTCGAGTCCTCAGCCGAGTCAGCCCCAGCGCACCTCACCGAGATGGACCCCGACGGCGATCTTCTCCTGCGCGTCGGCTCAGAACTTGGCAAGCCTGATGAATTCCGTGTTTGTTCGGCCTCAATGCGGCGTGCATCTCCGGTGTGGAAGAAGATGCTTTTCGGTCCCTGGAAGGAAGCTAAACCGACCGATGGACCGTGGATCGTGGACTTTCCCGACGACAAACCATGGCCCATCCGGATTCTTCTCGCCATCGCTCACTCAAGGTTCGACCTCGCGGACTATCCGCTATTATCTGTCCCCGAGCTGCACGATATTCTCGTCGTTGCCGACAAGTACGACATGATCGCCGCCCTCCGGCCAAAGGCGAACAGCTGGGCCGGGGTAGCACGCTTCAGCGGATACGCGAAACTGAGCGGCCAGGACCACGTTCGGAGGATTCATGTCGCCTGGGAACTAGGGATCGACGAATTGCTTGTACAAGCAACCCAGGACCTCCTCTTCAACTCTTCCATCGTCCAAGAGGACACTGAACTGCGTGTGACGTACAACGGCCAACTCCTGTCGTTTGAGAACCATGCTGGGCCTGGTGACCTGGTCGGTAGGTGCCTCTTCAGCTTTGCCGGGCAATTCCCGAGTTCATTTTTACTAATATTTATCTCTTATAGAAGTTGTCCGGGACCTCCGCCTTTCCCTGATCCAGAGCCTGCTCGACTTCTACCACGCCGAGATTGCGTGTCGAACCCAAGCCCAGAAATTTGCTTGTCGCCAACCCGACCCCAGCTGGTTGACACGAGAGACCATGCTGTGCGACTCGGTGCTCCTGGGCGGAATTCTGCGGGCCGAGAAGCGATTGAACCGGGAGCCAATGCCTCTGAAAGCCGACGACGTCTTGGAGAGCGCGAACGCCTTGATGGGCGCCCTCTCGGGCATTTTCAGCGAGCTGCCCTGCCTGAACAAGAGGCACGAATCGTGCTCACCGGCCAAGAAATACGCCGACTTTGAGGCGAAGACGAGGGCTGACCCGCGATGGAAGGATGTGTTGCAGCCGCACCACAAGAAGCGCATGGCAGAGCAGCGGAAGAAACTGGGGCTGCCGGAGCCCTGGGAATACATAATTGCGTCGATGTCTAAGAAGTAGAGTCTGGGGTAATTAACTGCCGTGGGCGGAAACCTTGGAGGATCAGGAACAACAGAGCCTTTGGAATGGGCCGTGGACAATAACTTCAAAGTGAGCTATTGACTCCTTGAGCGATTGCAGTACTTTCGGCTTCACATCCTATTGTTGACTGGCTACGGTATCCAAAAGCCACAATCTTCAACATATCTTCTACTTCATTCAAGCCCCAGACTTCCAGCTTCTGCTTCCTCCCGCTTCAATTTCTGCACCCTCAACTTCCCAACCGCTACAGCAAAGACCTCCTCCCTTCAATTCCGAGTCTTCTGCTTTTCTTACCCACTTCTCTTGACACCACCCCCAACCAACATCAAGACAGCCACCAGCACCCGCACCATGACCCGCAGCACGAATCCATCCCCGGGTGGGCCCTTGCTCTCGACCCCGACAGCAACCTCCTCCTCCGCGCCAGCCATCCCAACTCACCCACCCCCGCCGAGTTCAAGTCTGCTCCTCAACCCTCCGCCGCTCCTCCCCCGTCTGGAAGGTGATGAATGCCCTTCGGCCCCTGGAAAGGATCCAGACCACCGACCTCGGCAGACCATCACGGGACGGAATGGATAAGGTAGTCCAGCTGCCAGACAACCTGAACCCACCTCAAGCCCTAGAGATCGTTGCTCGCCGTCGCCCACGGCCGGTTCGACCTCGTGCCGGAGCAGGATGTGCCCGTTGTGCTGTTCCCGATCGTTTTGGTGCTCTGCGACAAGTATGATCTGCCGTGTCTGCTTCGGCGGTCGGTGCAGCGGTGGGTGGAGGGGATTGAGTGCCAGGTTTGATCTGGCGGCGTGGCCTGGGGTGGAGCTCGTGCGGGTGGCGCATGCGGCGTGGGAGTTGGGGCTGGAGGAGAAGTTGGAGGTGGTGATGAGGGTGTTGATCTTTTGGGTTTAGGGGAGGGAGGTGAAGGAGTGTCAGGGGCAGGTGTTTCTGGGGGTTTGTGACTTGGCTGGTGAGAGAATGGATGGCTTTTTTCCCTTCGTTGTGGCGAGTGGAAACTGACTTGAGAGGGCAGAAATCGCGCTCGAGCGGAGAAGAGCACTTGTCACGGTCCAAGTCCTTCTCAACTCTTACCAAAAGGTATTCAGGGGCCGAAGCCGGCACGTCAGCGGCAGCGAAGGGTCCTGCAGGAGCAGGGCAGGACGTCGCCTGGACACCGAGTCTGCGATCTCACCACCCTCGGCAGCATCACCAGCTTCCTCGAACAGTCAAAGAGGAAATGTCTGCCGTCGAGCGCCCTGGACTGGACCGAGACCGTGGAGACGCTCATGGAGCTGGTGACAGGCATGTTCTCGCAGCTAGTGACGGTGCTGGGGCATAAAGAGTGCAGTTCTGCGCGCAGGTACACCGCGCTTCAGGCCGAGCTCAGGGTGGGCACGTGCAGCAAATGGCTCAATGTTTTGGGGACGAAGGAGAGTGAGGATATGGGGGCGCGACGGAAGAAGGCTAGGTTGGTTGTAAATTCCGGCACTTGTTCCAGTGGTTGCGGTCTTTGCTCGGAAGGAGTGGTACGATATTTTGGGTGTTTGGAAGAGTGTTGGGAAACGGTCCGTGAGGACGGAGGTCTGAGTTGTCCTGAAGTTGTCACAGGTACCTGGCAAGGCCAATGGGGGATATAATGTCATGAGGCTTGATGACTTTCAGGCTGGGATGCATGCATGTGTCTCGAGTTAATTGCGAAAGACGTTCATCTCATAAGGGCCGGTGCGGGAAAGACAATGCAGCCTCACACATTGTAGTCATCGTTGAATCAAGTGTCTTGTTTATTTGCTACTCTTTTGTCAAAGACATCGCTCTAAAAAAGACTTGACCGACCGACCCATCCACTAATTGTACACACTTGCGCCGATTCCCAGACCCATCATGATTCATGTCATCCCGTTACTCGGCGTCATCACCACCTCCCGTGCCAGAGCGGGAACCGCCCTTCCGGCCTGCCTCACGGGCACGCTCGCTGCCGGGCTCGAAGCTGCCGGACGAGGCCTGGCCGCCCTTGGAAGCGATGTTGCGCTGCGAGAGCGTCAGTTGCCGGTTTCTTGGAATACCTTGGGCGTTCGAGCACGGGACGCTCATACCTGCTTCTCGGGGTCCATGCTGGCAAAGCCGCCGCTGTGGCTGGCCTGACCGCCCTTGGAAGCGATCTCACGGACTTCCTCCTTGGGGCTGCGAAGCGACCGTGTCAGCAAAGTTGCCTGTTGCGGGAGGAGAGGGCCGCGACTCGTACCGGTTGGCAAAGTTGCCGGGGTTGGTGTTCTGAGTGCCGGACATGATGACTGTGGTTTGGCGAGGAAGTTCCAAAAGAGCCTGAGTGGGATCTTTTGCGAGATGGTTTTTGCTGTGTTTGTGAGCTGTGATGAAAGGAAGAGAGGCGACTGGACTGGAGGAAGAGCGAGCCTTATATGTCAAGCGGACCTCCTGAGTCGGACCAACAAACTCCCTAACCCAGAAAGCTTCTCGATCGCTGGGCCTCGTCATGACGCCAGTGATGATGTCAGGATGAGGGGGAAGCGGTCAGGGAAGCGGTCATGGAAGCGGATCCGTGCCGTTTCCGTCCCGTTTTCGACAGGAGCAAACTGCAGTTTCATAAAATGGGCTTGCTGCATCCAAGTTAACGCGCTTGCTACTGGAGCCTTGCTCTCCTTTGCTGTCTCGGCTGGTTCCGACCGTCAGTTGCCGTCTCCGATGACTCCGATCTCTAAGCCGATGCCAAGCCCCGGTGCCAAGCCAATAAATCGGCAGCCCTTCTGGGCCCCTAAGACCCACTCCGACCCCCTGATCCCGAGCGGGAAACGGACGTCACCGGGCGGGAGAGGACCCGCAATGACATCGTGTAAATGAGCCCGCGCATAAACAGTTGAGTTTCTCATGGTCAACAAATTCGTACAAGCATGGCAATCAAGGCGTCAATGATTGAATCCGCCAGTTTCAACAAAGTAACAAAGCGATGGCGTCAACTTTGAGATGCGGGAAATAGATCGACAATATCGACCATCGCCAGTGCCTGGCTGAGCCTGGACTCTCTTTCCCGACATTCTTCGGGTGCCCCAAGCTTTCTGTTACTAAGTAACTGAGTTCGCCCTGCCCACCTGCATTCCATGATGTGAGAGATCGTCCCCTTCCGGCCCGATCCAATCAGCACAGCACAGCGATTTCTCGTCGATGCTCTTAGGTCAGTAAGCTGAATCCCCGCAACATGTTCCATCAGCCCTGGCAGAGCCCAGTTGGCATCCAGATATCGCTTGATTTCAAGCTAAAATACCCTGACTGTGATAATCTGTGATAATCTCATCACCCCAGTAAGTGTGAAGCGAGGCGTCGAGCCACAACGTTACACACCACGCGGTGTCGGTGACACAGCAGTTGTGGCGAGCAATCTTTACTCGAGAGACTCTCCATGTTGAGGCTGTCGAGAAACCCTCGAATCAAGCTCTGTTCCCTCCTCGGTTCTTTTGAAGGAACCACCGCATCGTCATTGAAGCTTCGCTTCAATATGTCTAGCTTAATAGGTACTAGGTAGCAGGCTCAAGGCAGGGAAGATGATAAATGAATAACCCTCACGGGACTTCCTTGCTCAGGCTTCCTGTCTCGGGCATTGCACATGTCAAGGTAATAATGGTTCGATGGTTGCTATGGCCAGCCCTGGAGGTTCAGGTTTGTGCTGAGCTTCGCCTTCCTGAAGGTCGGTTTCCGTCGCAGGCAACCACTCCCCCAACAAATCTTTCATCCTGGGAAGTCGCGCCGACAACGCGACCAGCTCCATTCCTCTCCACGATGAGCAGGCTTCGTCCGTTTCCTCCTGAACGTCAACACTGCGGCCAAGGCTGCATCGACACGACGACATCGGCTTCCTGTGTGATTACTATTCATCCCTCGAGGCAATCATGGAGGCAAAGGTTCGCTCTTTTAACAACCTCCCAAGGTCGGAGAAAACGCCCAGCGGCTTGCTGCCCAATCACTGGGTTTTTGGCGTCTTCCATGTCGACTTGCATCCAGCCGGCGATATTGTTCTGGCCGTCAACCCCCACAGTGGATATCCCATGCACGAAGGACCAGGCCAGATCCTGTCATTGCCAACGACAGGCGAAAAGGCCGAAGCCACCATCCCCTACCTTCTGGATGCCTTCACCATCCCTCCACCCAGCAACACTCCGATTCCCACCTTCGCGCCTTGGACCTGGTCCACCCTGGATCCCGAAATGGCACAGGCGATCGAGGACGCCCTCAGCAACCACGGCGTGAAGCCCGAGCTCTGCAAAGTGGGCGTCTGCACCGCTGAAGAGCGAGATATCTGGGAGGCGGGCCGAGCCAGGATCATCGGCAAATTGGCCGAGCTTTTGGAGGACGCAGAGCCGGACCCAGTGGCTCCCGGCGATGCCACAAAGTGCCATGGCTGCGGTATGAGCCGCGAGTGCTTCTCCCAACCGCTCAAGAAATGTGGGCGATGCGGCCAGGCCTTTTACCACTCGAAGGAGTGTCAGAAGAAGCACTGGAAGGACCATAAGCTTACGTGCCGCGCACCCGGTGCCGACCCCGTCCTCGATGTGCATGCGTACTACAACACGAAGGCGCCCACCGACCCGGCGGCTCGGGCTCTGATCAGTGCACTGCACCTCGAGGGCCATCCGAAGCGTTCCGGAACAGCGTGCGTCTTGCCCTCCCAGACCCTTGTTGGAAAGTTGATAGCTGACGCAGTCTCTCTAGCCTGCCTCTGCGCCGCCTGATTCTCACCGGCCAGACACCCCGGAGAACATGCGGCTCCTCTTTGGCCCACAGCACGAATCCCTCAAGAACGTTCATGAAAACGCCCGGATTGAATTCCTTCTCGACCCGCCCCCTGGCTCTCCCTCGCACGTCATGAACACTTTCATGGATGACCCTTCCCTCGTTCGGTCTCCGCGGGCAGCAACCGAGGCTGAGAAGCAGAAAGTCCAGGAGGTCAGAGAGATGCAGGCGTTGATCCGACAGATAGTGGGCGCGGGGAAACAGCCTTCCTCGGCCGACATGGAGGCCATCCTGATGACTTTTGGACCGAACTGGCCTGACAAGTTGATGCTCTACAGCCTTGCGGCAAACTCAATGGACCAGGGCGTTCCGGCTGGCGGATACCGTCGGTAGGTGGTTTTCAGCCGGCTGGAGAGAAACAAACCGTCACCAAGGGGCGCCTGATCAAGTGTGGCGAGCATGAAGGCGTTGCGAGTGACCTGACAGGGGCAGTCAAGGTACTCCCCCATGTTATCTCCTGATCATTGAAGGCAAAGGGAGTGTTTGACTAACTGCTTCTGGGACAGTACTGTCAAATCCCCGGCTGTCATACTCAACCGTGAATGCCGTCATATCGAAGCTGTTTCCGCCGCCATGCGAAAGGGAAGTACGTGATGGTTGCCACTGAAAGGTATAGGATGGCAAGACTTATGAAGACAGTCGCAATCATATTCTAGAGGTGGATTAGGAAAGGTCCAACGCCGAGAAAGGTGTTAAGGTGTCATGTTTACCCAACCCTATCGCATGTTAGACAAGAAAAGACCAGATCATTGACTCTATCTAGTCGCGAGACACCATGATCCCGACTTGGAATTCTGGATTGGCCCATACAGACCTGCCTTCCTCTAGGTGCCCGAGGTGGGAATTGGCCACCAAACCGCCGTTGGGTTCGGGGAGCTCGGAGTTCCGATTCGGGGCTCAACCACGACCCCGGCGCGACCCCTGTCTGATCCTACAACACCTCGTATTTAGGTCACGCCATCTGTCAACTTCTCATGACATTGACGAACTGTTCTTGACTCCAACAAATCACAAATCGGACATGTTCCTAATTCACGGCTACGGCATTTCTTCGAGCTCAGCATGGCTAACAGCAGCTCAGTGCCCGCGCTGCACTCGGAGATAGTGGGCACGACGAAAACTGAGACGGCGGCCAAGGCCAACAATGCAGATGACCATGATGCGGATCAACCAAAGCCCAAGGTTTATCCCAAGGGATGGAAATTGCATGCACTTACAGCTGGGTAAGAACTCCTAGAGCCTACTGCCCTGACTTCCGCCGCGAGTTCTTGCTAACCATTTACTCTCTCTGCAGGCTTTGTCTCAGCATGCTCCTCTCCACGCTCGAGACCACCATTGTCAGCACGTCATTGGTCTGAATGGTCAACGATCTTCAAGGATTTGGCCAAGCCGGTTGGGTGGTCACAGCCTACTTCTTGACTTACACTGGTGAGTCTGATGTGTTTTAATATCCGTTAACATTAACCCCTGGGCACTGAGGAGGCTCACATCTTCATCCAGGATTCCTCACAATTTACGCGAAACTCAGCGATATCTTTGGCACCAAACTCCTCATCCTCTGCGCCGTTACCCTTTTCGGCGTCTTCTCCATCGCATGCGGCGTCTCCAACAACATGCTACAGCTGTACGTGGGACATCTTCGACAATGCAGTGTGTGTTTGGCGACTGGATGCTGACGGACCCAGCATCATCTTCCGCTCCATCCAAGGCATCGGAGGGTCGGGCATTTACTCCCTCGTCACCGTAATGACGCCGCTCATGGTCCCTCCGGCAAAGTATCCGACTTACATCGCCATCATCTCGTCCGTCTTCGCCATCTCCAGCGTTCTAGGTCCGCTGCTTGGTGGGGTCATTTCTGATCACACGACGTGGAGATGGGTCTTTTGGCTCAAGTATGTCCCTTGGTTGTTAAATGCAGCAACGTTCTTAGGCGTCGCTAACATCCGATGCTCTGCAGCGGCCCCGGCGGTGTGGTTGCAATCATCCTCATCAGCATCTCGATCCCCTTCAGTTTCCCTTATCCCGGCCCTGCCCGGTTCTTCAGAACCTTGGTTACGGAGAGGGCATGGAGCCGAATCGACTTTCTTGGGGCATTTGCCTCGCTCGCTGCCTCGATACTGCTCGTCTTTGCCCTGGAGCAGGCAGGTGT
>JAMAKQ010000216.1:0-12488 GCA_023628475.1 Chaetomiaceae sp. PF1801
TTATTCCCAGCTTAATCCCGCTGTTAGTGCCATAGCTGAATGTCAGTGCAACCCCTACCAGTGCGCCACTCGCTATGTTGCGCCGCTCGCTATGCAAGTACGTTAGTTATAGAATAGGAAGAAGCCGCTAATCGATCTAAGCTACTTCGACCTAGAGACTTTTCTACTTAATAGGAGTAAGCTTTAGCTATTCTAGTTAAATACCTTGTAGTATATTGATAACCTAATTTTAGAGATATATAAGCGCTTACCGTTCCTTTAGTCTATTATTATAGCGTTACTTAACCTAGGAGTATACAAGTAGCTAACTATATTAAAGAAGGTTCTAAAGATTCTAATAGCTAAATACCAAGTAGTAGTAAGCAAGGTCCTCTTTCGCAATAAACTTATGATTAACCCTAATAATATAGATATATATCTCTAGTTAATTTACTATACCTATAGCTTAGTAGTAGGAGGCCACCTAGGCAGGATAAAGACCCTAGACCTCTTAAACTATATGTATTAGTAGCTAGGAATAGCAATAGTAGTATACGCCTTTTACTATACGTACCTCTCGTACAATAAGACAAAGCCTTCGAGGACTACGCCCTTAGGCTTCCTAAAGCTATTACCAATTCCGTTAGCTCTATAGAAGGATATCTAGATCTATCGACTATATTACACCGTTACTACTATATACGCAATAGGGCTAGATATACCGGTATATCGCTATTGTAGTTAACTAATTAACAAAAATACGTTATTTCATTCCTACTATTACACTAGAGGTAGAGGAACTAGTAGAGCGGTTTATAGACTACATCTTTAGCCTCTATAGCCTTCTAAATACCGTTGTTTCCAACTATAGTACATAGTTTATTTCGACCTTCTAGAAAGCGCTTTTAACCTAGCTAAAAGTCACCTTACAACCGTCCTCCACCTTCTACCTACAAACTAACGGCTAGATAGAGTATATTAATACGGAACTGAAATAGTATTTACACCTATTTATAGCTTGGGCCTAGGACAACTAGGTTAACTAGTTACCGTTAGGGGAGTTTATAGGGAACAACACTATATTAGAGACAATAGGGGTATCGCCGTTCTTCGCTAATTATAGTTTCTACCTATATATAGAAGTCGAACTAGGTTCGCTATACCCCCTAATAGCGACTAAGGTATAGAAAAGGGAGTTCTTCTAAGTACGTGAAATTACCAACTAATTCTAGGCTATATATTAAGTATATTACAACGCTAGCTAAACAAGTATAGGACTACTATAAAGAAAGCGCTAATAGAAAGTAAAGGGACACCCTAGTTTACAAGGTCTACAATAAGGTTATACTAAACACCTAGAACTATAAGACTAGCTAACTAATAAAGAAGTTAGAGCCCTACTAGGAAGAACCGTTTAAGGTTATAAAAGCCTTGTCCTACGCTATAACGTTATACCTACTAGCTAATATAAAGATTTTTAATACTTTCTATATATCTATAGTCCGCCCTTACTATAGTAAAAGAAGTATCCTAGAGTAGGAAGCGACCTAGAAGGACGTTCGAGCTAACTAAAGGTAGGTAGTTATTTATAATAACAATAGAAACGACGTTAAAGAATAGAGGTTTAAAAAGATCCTAGACTTTAGGAAAGCTAATAACGGATACTAGTAATACCTTGTTAAGTAGGTTAGGTATTACAAACTAATATAACAACTAGTAATAGACCTTCGAGGATATAACAATACAATCTAGAAGTTCTACAACGTATACTTAAAGCGACCTAGACCGCTAGCCTAGGTCCTAAGGAGAAGGAAGTAGCCTAGTGTAGAACAACTTAATACTACGCAACTAGGAGCAGCTTATTAGAAATACGTTTCTAAATAGAAATAGCGTTTTCAAGCGATTTAGAGCAATATTAGCACTAATCAACGAAACTAGGTAAAAGGCTTGTTTTAGAACAGGGGGTGGTATTATAGGCGTTTCCCGTACTTTAGGGTTAGGGTTGTTGTAGATTAGATAGGAGCCTAGTAAGCCTAGGAGTGGGGCTTGCCCTGCGTAGTCTATTCGCTGCTACGTCTACAGGGTTTTCCCTCGGCTACGCGCGCTAGCTACAGTTGGTTCCCTGTGCGACTACATTGTATTCAGAGTATCCCCAAGGTTGGCCACATCACCCCGTGATAACTAGAGACAACTACTACTATACTAGAGCCGCCTAAACCAAGTAGCGGAACTAGCATTCTAGGTCTTAAAGGACTCCCAACACCTACTTAGAGTCTAGAATATACTCTAGAACCGCCTTCGCCTCTACTATTATAGGATCCTAAATACAGGGACGCTCCTACTAGCTATAGAAGTAACGACACGAACGTATATAACAACAATAGTACTAGAGAACGCACCAACAACTTAGTAAGGCCTCTACTTCCCTATAAGGCCCCTAAGGACTAAATAGCTAAGCTAAGTACTAGACCAAGTACTAAATAGCTAGCCTATACGAAACGTAAGTATAAAAGAAGGATTTAGCTAGCTACATCGCGTTCTAGTAAATAGTATAGATATAACGATTAGGACTTTAATAATAGGTCTAGCTTAGCTAATAGGATTATAGGATTTACTATTCCTAGTAACTACTATAATATTCTAATTATTAGGTTCAATACCCTAATATATTAGGAGAATAGTATCTACATTCTTAAATAAACGTTCTAGAAGGACTTCTATAACTTTATACCTTTAGAAGAGGAGGCATTCTACAAAGGAGATAAAGGACATTGGACCTTCTGTATAGTATTTATAGCTATAGTTTAACAATCCTATGAAAAGAGATATAATATAACCCTAAGTTACCTTTGTTACTACTTTAACGATCTTTCTAACGTTCTACGTAAGTAGAAGGAACTAGACTACTACACTTTAAGTACCTAGTTCAAGTAAGTAGTGTAGAACGAGATTAACAACCTTATTATATAGAACACCTAGTAAAAGATTAAGCGTAAGGATATAGATATAAAGCCCCTACCCTTTAAATAGGTATTTATATATAAGTTCGATAGTAAAGGCTTCCTATAGAAGTATAAAGCCTGTATCTATATATATAAGGACCTACAACAATAGGATACTCTATAAGATATATATATAGCTACCCTCGCCGCTCGATCGTTCTATACTATAATAGCAATTGTAGTGTACAACGACCTTGAAATTAAGCAATTCGATATTATATAAGCTTTCTTTAATATAGAGCACCCTAATAGAGTAGTTTACAAGCTCCTTAAAGGTTTCGAGGAGGTAGGTAAGTGTATAAGACTTAAGAAGGCTTTATATAGGCTACGTAAGCTACTACTACTCTGGTACTAGAAGTTCTCTTCTATACTCTAAAGTCTAGGTTTAATAGCTTTAAATAAAGAACTATATCTATTCTTTAACTAGTTTTAACGTATATTTATTCTATTTTATATAGATAACTGCCTTGTCTTTTACCACTATAAGAACGCTATGGAAGCTAAACGTAGTATATAAGTACTTGGAGAAAAGTATAAAGTCTATAAGTAGGGTAACTACACTTAGTTCTTAGGTATCTAGGCTGTAAAGGACTATAAAAAAAGAAGATCTAGCTAGTTTATAACTAGTATATTAAGAAGATCGTTAAGCGGTTTAGTCTTATAAATTTTCGAACCTTTCCTTATATCCTAATTATAGTTTTAAATGTCTGTAAGTACTCTAGAACAGCTATTAAGGAAAGGATTAAGGAATATTAGAAGCTTGTTAGTAGTATTCTATATATAGTAGTTATAATCTAAGCTAACGCTACATTTACCATAAGCAAGCTTTTATAATTCCTTATAAATCCTAGCCTAAAGTACATTAAACCTATAAAAGATATAATCCATTACTTATATAGCTATCGTTTCCTTACTATTACATATAGAGGTACTCTAGATACCTAGATCCTATTCTTTGTACCTAAAGTGTTAGTTCTATTTATTATAGGCAATGCCTTATATACGGATAACCCTAAGACTTAGCGTTCCTCCTAGGGATATATTATAATACTATAAAGAGGTTTAATCGCGTAGAAGGTAACTCAATAAGATATAGTTACTACATTATTAATAGAGGCTAAACTACTAATTTTGTTACATATTAGAGGTAAGACTATAGCGCTTAGGCGATTCTTCTAAAAACTAGAACTAGATCTTGAAGTACTATAGAGGATCTTCTATAAAAATAAACAAACTATCTAGCTAGTAGTTAGCGAGAACAAGCGCCTAAATACGCGGTTAAAGTATATTGATATTCGATACCTATAGATTCGTTAAAAATATATAAAGTAGTTATTCGAGGTTATATACCTACTAACAAGTGTAATACCTACTAATAGTTTAATAAAGGTATTACTCTATTAGAAGTTTAAATATTTTAAGGTACTACTTAATCTTTAAAATATATAATATAGGATTTAAGAACTTAGTTAGTAATATAGAGAAGAGAACGTTTTTCTCTAAGCTAAAGCCCTAAACGAAGTTTTAAAATAATAAAATAAAGTACACTACCTACTTACAAGTACACTTCTTTATCTTCTCCTCTAGCTATACGTTAAACGTACGCTTCTTCTTCTTTAACGCCTTCTCCTCCTTATCCTTTTTATCCTTGTCCTCTACCTCTACCTTCTTAGCCTTAATCTTAGGGCCCTACTAGTACTTAATAGTAGTAGTAGTAAGGGCGGTAGCTAGTATACTATATACATTTATATACTTAAATATAGTAAATAAGATGTTGCTAAAAGCGATATAGAAACCTTTAATACTTTTATACTATATTCTAAGATTGTAGATACTATATTAGCGATATAAACGTTAATTTAGGTATTGTAAATATTTACTACTAATATAGTATTAGGGTTATCCTTAGCTATAATAAGGTAATAGGCTACTAGAGTAAGGAGAGTAGAGCTAAAACGTATAATTAGTATATAAAACTATAAATAGAAGCTAGAAAACTTATACTAGTATATATTTATAATCTTTATTGCTAATAGCAAAATAACAAGATAAGTACTACTTACCTAAACTACTATACTAGAAGAGCTTTAATCTATAGAGGGTTTATTAGTATATACCTTATAGGGAACAACGTATAGGAGGTTATTATTATCGCGATAAAAATCTATAAAATAAATACTAGGAATAATATACTAAATAACAATGGTAATAGACTTAGCTTTAATAGCTAAACCTTTATTTTTTAAGGGTATAAACTTCTTAGCTAAAGCTAGGGTCTTCTTAGCTAAAGCTAAAGAGGTTTTAGAAGTTTTACCTTTCTAAGGTAAGGGAGTTTTAAGTAGTAGTAGTAGCAAGGGAGAAAGAGGGTCTAGTAAGGTAGATAGAGTAGGGGAAACTAACTTAGCTTTATAGCCGCTAAAATAGGTACTATATACATTGCGTACCTTATTAAGATTAGCCTTTTAGACTATAGAGAGACGCTTATAGGGAGCTATATTACTAGTAGTAGTAGTAGTAACGATAGTAAGCGCAACTAACTTTTTAATATTTATACCTAGAGTTTAGAATTAAATTTAGGGACTAAAACGTAGGTTAAATACCCAAGGGTTTATAAGGCTAATTCAGGCTAATTGCGATTAGCGCGACAAATCGGGGTCTTGCTTTAGTACGCGTTTTCCTACTTTAGCGCGTATTTTTAGAGCTTAGCTACATTTTACTACAAGAGCATTCCTAAAACGGGTTTAGCTCCTATAAAACCTCGCGCCAAGATTAGAGCTATATCCTAATTTGTTTTCCGCACTCCTAATTTAGTACTACAATACACTACACCGCGCGCTATAGCAACTAACTAAAACAACAACACTATAAATCGCGCTTTAAACGTATAGTTAAGTAACGTGTTCTACATATTCGAACATATACTTAACTAGCGGGTGTATAGTATTTTTAGAGGCTTGGTTTAGGTGATCTAGGGGGTGGCTTCGATAGTATATGACCTAGCACGTAGTTATGCTATTCCGCGCCTTGGATCTACACTTCGGATCTGTAACTTGGATCGGGTATTTAAAGCTCCAATCCATTGTTCGTATATTTAGCTTAGTAGATCGCCTCTTTCCTTTATACTTGATCAGATCCCAACCAACACTTCAATTCAATTAGTTACTTCTATATTTCCAAGCTCTAAGCCATTTAATATATAAACTTCCCTTTATCTATCTACTTCGCTAGACTCTCTTTCTCCTTCGCTACTACTATATAAGAAGACTCCACTACTACTACCTAAAACTCCCTTACTTAAGAAAGGTAAAACTTCTAAGACCTTTCTAGCTTCGGCTAAAAAGACCCTAGCTTTAGCTAAGAAGTTTATACCTTCGAAGAGCAAAGATTTAGCTATTAAAGCTAAGCCTATTATAATCGCTATTTAGTATATTATTCCTAGTATTTATTCATATTCTTGGATCTAATATATAATGTTTATAGCAATAATAATAACCTCCTATATATTGTTCTTTATAAGGTATATACTAATTTAGCTCTCTATAGATTAAAGCTCTTTTAGTATAGTAGCTTAGGTAAATAATACTTATCTTATTATTTAGCTACTAGTAATAAAGGTTATATAAATATATACTAGTATAAGTTTTCTAGCCTCTATTTTGTAGTTTTATATACTAATTACGTGTTTTAGCCCTACCCTCCTTATTCTAATAGCCTACTACCTTATTATAGCTAAAGATAACCCTAATATTATATTAGTAGTAAATGTTTATGATACCTAAATTAACGTTTATATTATTAATATAACCTCGAGGATCTTAGAATATAGCGCGAAAGTGTTAAAGGTTTCTATATTACCTATAGCGATATTTCGTTCGCTATATTCGAGTATATAAATATATATAGTATACTAGCTACTATCCCTACTATTACTACTATTAAGTAGAAGTAGGGTTTTAATTAAAGCTAAGGAAGTAAAGTAGAGGATATGGATAAGGAGGATAAGGAGAAGAAGGTATTAAAGAAGAAGAAGCGTATACTTAATATATAGTTAAAGAAGAAGATAAAGAAGTATAGTTACCTATAAGTAAGTAGTACATTTTGTTTTATTATTTTAAAACTTTATTTTAGGGTTTGAGCCTATAGAAAATTGTTCTTCTCTCTATATTACTAACTAAGTTCTTGAATTCTATATGATATATCTTAAAGATATAGTACCTTAAAATGTTTAAATTTCTAATATAGTAATACTATTATTAAACTATCTATAGGTATTACGTTCGTTAGTAGATATATAACCTCGAATAACTACTTTATGTATTCTTAGCGAATCTATAGGTATTAAATGTTAATATACTTTAACTATATATTAATACGCTAGTTCTCGCTAACTACTAGCTAAATAGTCCACTTATTATTATAGAAGATCCTCTATAGTACCCTAAGTTCTAGTTCTAGCCCTTAGAAAAAACGCCTAAGCGCTATAGTCTTACCTTTAATGTATAATAGAATTAGTAGTTTAACCTCTATTAATAAAGTAGTAACTATATCTTACTAAATCGCCTTCTATACAATTAAACCTCTATATAGTATTATAATATATCCCTAGAAAGAACGCTAAGTTCTAAGGTTATCTATATGTAAGGTATCGCCTATAATAAGTAGAACTAATACTTTAAAGATAAAGAATAGGATCTAGATATCTAGAGTACCTCTATATATAATAACGCGAAATAAGAGCTAAATAAGTAATAGATTTTATCTTTCGTAGCTTTAATATACTCTAGGCTAGGATTTGTAAGGAACTATAAGAGTTTACTTATAGTAAATATAGCGTTGGCCTAGATTATAACTACTATATATAGAATACTACTGACAAGCTGCTAAGATTCCTTAATCTCTTTTTTAGTAGCTGTCCTACAGTACTTACAAAGCCCTAAAACTATAATTGGGATATAAGGAAAGGTCTAAAAGTCTATAAGACTAAACCACTTTACAATCGTCTTAATATACCGGTTAGAGACTAGCTAGATCTTCTTTTTCTTATAGTCCTTTATAACCTAGATACTTAAGCTTAAACTAAGTATAGTTACCCTACTTATAGACTTTATACTTCTCCTTAAATACTTATACAATACGTTTAGCTTCTATAGCGTTTTTATAGTAGTAGAAGACAAGGTAGTTATCTATATAAGATAGGATAAATATATTTTAAAACTAGTTAAAGAATAAGTATAGTTCCTCGCTTAAAGCTATTAAACCTAGACTTCGAAGTATAGAAGAGAACTTCTAGTACTAGAGTAGTAGTAACTTATATAGCCTATGTAGAGCTTCTTAAGTCTTATACACTTACCTAGCTCTTTAAATCCTTATAGAAGCTTGTAAACTACTCTATTAGGGTACTTTACATTAAAGAAAGCTTATACAATATCGAATTACTTAATTTCGAGGTCGTTATACACTACAATTGCTATTATAGTATAGAACCATCGAGCGGCGAGGGTAGCTATATATATATCTTATAGAGTATCCTATTGTTGTAGGTCCTTATATATATAGATACAGGCTTTATACTTCTATAAGAAGCCTTCGCTATCGAACTTATATATAAATACTAATTTAAAAGGTAAGGGCTTTATATCTGTATCCCTATACTTAATCTTTTACTAGGTATTCTATATAATAAGGTTGTTAATCTTATCCTATACTACTTACTTGAACTAGGTACCTAAAGTATAGTTATCTAGTTCCTTCTACTTATATAGAACGTTAGAAAGATTGTCGAAGTAGTAACGAGGTTAACTTAGGGTTGTATTATATCTCTTTTCTTAAGATTATTAAACTATAGCTATAAACACTATAGAGAAGGTCCAATACCCCTTATCTCCCTTATATAATACCTCCTTTTCTAAAGATATAAAGTTGTAGAAGTCCTTCTAGAACTTCTATTTAGAAGTATAGATACTATCCTCCTAATATACTAGGGTATTAAACCTAATAATCAAAATGTTATAGTAGATAGTAGGAATAGCGAATCCTATAGTCCTACTAGCTAAGCTAGACCTATTGTTAGGGTCCTAGTTATTACACCTATACTATTTACTAAAACGTAATATAACTAGCTAAATCTTTCTTTTATACGTAATTACGTTTTATATAGGCTAACGTGATCCACCATTGAGCGGCGCACCCCATTGAGTGGCGCACTTTTCCAGACCTCACCACTCCAAACTGTCAAAAGTCTACCAAAACTAGTGAAATCAATTGCAATTACTCGGATTCGCTTGAACTATCTATTTCTCCAACCTCCGGGCATGTCCTTGCATTGTGGCCAGCCTTGCGGCAGATGCCACAGAGCCGCGAACCTGTCCGACGCCTTTTAGATAACCCTTCATTTTCCTCCTCGACATGCCCTCCCTCCTCAACCACACCCCTTTCTGCCATTATCTCCCTGGCCTGGCTTCCATTAATAGCACCTCCGTCTTGGAGACGCGTCCGTTTGGCCCTCTGCCGCTTGGAAAGTGCTTCGTTAGCCTCCTGAAGTGTCCGTACCTCGGCTTGTAAGAGGGTCACCTGGTGGGAAAATACTTGCATTCCTCTCGAAAGCTGGTCGACAGCGTCTAGAATCGGAGTCGGAGAGCTCGCTTGATGTCTTGCAATCCGAGTTTTAATAAGGGTAGACTGCGAGAGGGCTTCGTTGGTTGTCTGGGGTGTCTTGAAGTCCCAAGGAGTTGGCAGTCCATCAGGGGTCCCAGGGGGTGTTGGCGTCCGCAACCTAACATCCAGCTTCGAAAGGACGGTATACGGGTCGTAAGGGATAAGTCCAGATCCCCGAAAGCCCCCAAGAACATTTTCTTGGGTGAAAGTCCGGCGGAAGGCGGCCTTGAATGCGAGAAAGAACTCGGGCTTGGTGATATGCGTAATCCTAGCCTTGATGAAGAGCGAGATTTCGGCACCATACATTGTCTTCAAGACACTGTAACAGCCGACATCGAGAGGCTGGGTAAGGTGCGAGGAATGGGGAGGAAGACAGAGTGTTATGATGTTGTTCTCCTTGCAATAGTCGTCAAATTCGGCGTTAACATAGCTGTTATAGCCGTCCAGCACTAGCATCCGATATGCACCCTTCCAGCGGTGTTTAGTATGCTCATCAAAATGCCGCAGCCATTCTAGACCAGTCTTGTTATCTGTCTATCCGTTGGCTGTTGTTGCGACGGCCCAGTCGTCGGGTATCTAGTGCTCAGAGTACCAGCTGGCGAGGTGGAAACGGCCCTTCACCACCAAGAGAGGCGGCACCACATGGCCGTCGCCAGCGATACTGCAAATCGCCGTCGCCCATTCTCGATTGCCCGGCTAGATAGCCTTTGGTTTGCCGACCCGATCGGAGCGCGTAACCACTATCCTAGGCCGTATTATGCCTATCATGAAGCCGGTCTTATCAAAGTTGTAGAAGTCGCAGTCGAGGATGCCGTATTTCGCACGCATGTTGGCAACCAGCCGAAACCATAGCTCGATAATTGCAGGATCTTCGCAGAGGCCTCTCTAATAGTCATAAACGCGATTACAACGCGTCTTTACTTCTTGACGTCGTGCAACGAAGCGGTTTGGCTAGTTCTTTCCAACGTGTCGCGCACCGCGTTTCCGAAGTAGAAGATTGGCCATATCACCCACGTCGGAAATCCGGGGCGAAAACCCTCGCGAATCTCGGTCGAGTACATATTGAACAATCACCTCCTCTTCGATCTTCGTCAAATTTGAACGGCCGTGGTAGCTGTCGGCTTTCGCGGTCTAGCCCTTCATTCTGCGGCGGATGGTAGTTGCGGGTACGTTGTAGATTTCTGCAGCGCGACGGATACTTATGCGCGGTGTCGATCGGATCGCTTCAATCGCTAGAAGCACTCGGTGTTCAGAGGAATGAAGCTGCATTGTTTTGGTGGAATAAACACGTCGGGAAGTCAAGCGGTGGTTGTAGTGGGAAAAGTGTGCCACTCAATGGGGTGCGCCGCTCAATGGTGGATCACGTTATCCTTATAATCCTATCTATACTTTAAAAGAGGTTTAAGAAGATAACTAACTATACCTACGTTACCTAGGATCTTATATTATAGTACTTTAAGGTTTAGAATAAAGCTAAGTAGAATCCTAAACATTACTATTGGGCTAATAAGTAAGTAGCGCCTTTACTATACCCCTATAGTCCTAGGACTAACCTTTATAGGACCCATAAAGTAACTTTCTATACCTATTACCTCTATAACTTCGCGATATAGTTGTATACCTCTATAACTCTTAAGGACATTACTAGGATAATCTACAACGCTAGTAAATACATCTATACCTATTGTTATAGGTGTTCCTCCCCTTAGGCCCTCCAATAGTATCCTACTAACTTCTTTATAGTATTCTCCTCTAGTACTTATAGCTCGTATAACTCTAATAAATGTACTAAGATCTAGCTCCTCTAGGAGCTCGTCAGCTATATAATATATCTATACAACGCCTTCTTCCTTGTTGTTAATATCTATATATCTTTTAGTACCGCTACTATAAGTAGCCGCTATAGTAAAGGTAAAGGTAACGCCCCTATAATCTAGACTAGTCCCTCTATAGCTATATATATTACTTCTTTTAAGACTACTACAACTTTCCTTTATAGCTACTCCTATATATACTATAGTACTAAGGATATCTATAACTAGCGTTACTACCTTAATAGTTATACTATCTATAAGCTTAATAAAGCTAAGTAGGACTTTATTAGCTTTAATATAGCCTATACTATCTTCGAAACTATAGAGTAAGCTACTAAAAGGTACTCTTTTACCTCTACTATACCCTATATTGCTACCTCTACTATAGCCCTATAAATTACTTACAATATTAATACTAAAGTATCTAAAAAGGTCTTTACTAAGCTTACTATAGTTAAAAAGGTTGTTAAAGCTATTAAGAAGAATACTAATACCTTAATGGATTAGATATATCCCTCTCTAGTACCTCTATAGTACTTTACTAACTCCTTACTCTAGGTCTTTAATAAGTCTAACATCGTTCTCTAGATTAGCTACTACAATACTTCTATAGTCCCTTTTAGTACCTTTCTATCCTTATTTGCGTTACGCCTAGCTTCCTCTATAGGCCCCTAGTACTACCTTTAAGGTCTCTATAGTACCGTCCTAATAGCCCCTAGCTCCGCGTTTACAATACCCTTTATAATTCTAGTAGTCCTTTAGTTCGCTCCTAGCCCTAGTCCTCTCTCTTTCTAAGGTACTAGCGTATACTATACTTTTACTAAAATAGACTACTATAGTATCGTTAAAGAGCTTACTATACTAACTTACCTTAAGAAACGCCTCTATATTAACCTTAAAGTCCTGGCTATAATCGCTAGCGCTACTACTATAGGCGTCGACCTAAAAGTTACCTTTAAAGGTAACGTACATTATCAGTGAGTGACCCATATCAGTGAATGACCCACTTTCCACACGACGCGACACCTTTGCACTCAAC
>JAMAKQ010000217.1:0-12334 GCA_023628475.1 Chaetomiaceae sp. PF1801
GACAGGATGTGCGTGCGACCAGACCTTAAATGCTGGAGCAGAGGCACGTGACCAGAGGTCAGGTGATCCTGTGACAAAAAGAGAGAAAAAATAAAAGAAGGAGAATAGGAAGCAGAAAGAAAGTAAGGAATGAAGAAGGCTTATACTACAGCGCTGGTATTTTTAGGCAGGAGACATCCCAAAGCTGGGTCTCCAAGCTGCTAAGAACATGAAAGATGAGCGATAGGCAAGGCAAATTCCTCCCATCAATAGGTGGTTACTAGACAGTGTGAGGGCGGCCACCTTGGTTGACTGTTATTCTTAGGCCGTTGGAAGTGCCGGTTGGAATTGGGAACTGGAAACGGACCTTCAACTTCAGGGGACCTGGTGGAGGACCAGGGCTTCACTTCAGTCCACCAACTCCACGCGCGTTTTTATCATCGACCATACCTCGACTTGATTCAGCTCATCAGTCGTCTATCCAATACCGCCAAAGTACAAACCAGTGTACATCCAACCTTACGCCCTCGGATCCCAATCCCTATCCACCTGATCCATCAACCCCAACCCCTTCACAACCTCCGCCCCCAACACCCTATCCAACGGGAGCAACTTAAAGCTCGCCTCGGCACTCGTCCCCTTCCCCCCAGCCAACTCATTCGAATCATCATGCACCACCACCAAGCCCCCCGGAAACCTCTCCCCCAACCCCGTCCCAACAGCAGTGATACCATCCGTGTTACTAACCGCATCCACCTTTCCGTCTTTACTGTTTACGATAGTAAACGTCATGACAAACTCGTGCGGCGCCTTGCGCCGGTACACGTTATACGCGCTCACGCCCTGGTTGGAGACGATGATGAACCCGTCGTCTTTGGTCTTGCCATACACGAGCGTCACGCCCTCGACGTCAGCGCGGAGGTGGCCGTCTCCGACTGTGGCGATGGCCACGCCTGTTGGGTGTGTGGTGTTATCAGTCGGCTCGGCGTCGTACCGCCACAGGGCGTGAGGCTCCTCGCCGATGAAGACGAAGCCGTTTTGCTCGTCGGAGACGCACCCCTCGACCTGGCCGCCGGAGCCGGCGAAGAAGGAGCGGATGAGGGTTGTGGTGAGGGTGCCGTTTGCGGTGGAGGAGAGTTCGTACTGGAGGTACTGGGAGGATTTGGCGTTGACGAAGAGGTATTGCTTGTGGGTGGTGGGCGAGCGGTAGGTGCACGAGCCGTAGACTTTGTAGCCTGAGGGGGTGGGCTGGATGCCGCCTGGGATGGGGGACAGGGTGCCGTTGGGGGTTATTTCGAAGAGGCTTGTTGCGGCAGTTAGCGTGTGTCATTGCACATGTTAGAGTTGGAGGTTGCTTACCACAGCGTGTTGTCCCCGCGGCAGGCGGCGTAGGCGAGGTCAAACTTGCGGGAGCCGGCTTGGAAGTTGTAGATGACATCGACGTTGTTGGGTTCGCTGGCCGGCATGGTCTGCAGGAGCTTGCCGGAGAGGTCAAAGACGCCCAACCCGGCGCCCTGCTCCGACTTGGTGGTAGTGATGATGCGCGACTGGCCACGGTCGGTGGGCGAAATCCAGATGGCCGGGTCGTCTCCGTCGCCGCCGTTGGCCTCGGTCTCGGCCGCGGGCTGGACGAGGACAAAGGAGCAGTGCAGGCCGCCCCAGCCGTCGTCGCACTTGCACTGATTGGGGCCGACGCACTTGCCGTGGCCGGAGCAGTTGTCTTCGCAGGTGAAGGTCTTGCATGTCTTCCCTTGCCAGCCAGCAAAGCACGAGCATTCAATGCTTTTGCCGTTCTTGGTGCAGTAGCCGTTGTCGGAGCAGGCGCTGCAGATTGGCGACGTCTTGTTGCCGGTGACACTGGGGTCGTACTTGGTGTTGACCTTCAGACCCAGCGTCTGGATGGCGGCTTCAAGCGAGCTGACACCAAAGCCCTTGATGTCCTTGGCTTCGAGGGCGTAGGAAAGAACACCGCTGGGGTATTGGGAGGTGGCGCCCTGGTAGACGCTGAGGCCCTGGATCTCGATATCATCGCGGCCAACCAGCTTGAGGTTGCCGAGAAGATTAAAGGGCGGTGCGTAGACGGCCACCGTGTCTTTCATGGCCACCAGCAGGTAGTCAACGCCAGCGCTGCTGGAGACATAGACCCCAACGCCCGTCACGTCATCTGCTGCCTCTCCCATTTTGCTGATAGCGGGGGTGGTGGTAGACTCAGCCAAGTCAAAGACGTAGACGTCTTTGTCATCATCGGCCGAGACAAACATCTTGCTCAGCGAAGGAGAGGTGGCACAGCCTGATGCCTCCACGGGGAGCGGGAAGGTTTGGATCTATTCACGTCAGCTTCGGTCTCTTGTAACACATCTGTCCTCATACACATACCTCGACAAATTTGGAAT
Source organism: Chaetomiaceae sp. PF1801 (assembly GCA_023628475.1). Taxonomy (NCBI): domain Eukaryota; kingdom Fungi; phylum Ascomycota; class Sordariomycetes; order Sordariales; family Chaetomiaceae; species Chaetomiaceae sp. PF1801. The sequence continues at coordinate 2,373 of JAMAKQ010000217.1, forward strand.
CCTCATAGTCATCATCATCGTCATCTTTGCGAACAAGGAAAACCTTGGCCTCCCTCTTCCCAAACAGGTAGACATAGTCACTCCCACTAGGGCTCTTCCAGGAGCAGAGGGCCGACCAGTCCCCCAGCACCGTGGTCCGCGCCGACTTGACCTCGTCAAAACCGGGCAGCTCCCATGCGCGGAGAATGGAGTCGGGCTGGCCAATGCTGACAGCGAGACCGGCCAGCTTGTCGTCGTCGCGGCCATGGATGGTGGTGACGAGCTTGGTCCGCCGGCCCGGGGTCTCGGCGTGGGCCTGGGTTAGGGGCGAAGCCGAGTCGAGAGTCCAGGCCCGCCAGCCGCCGGTAGCGGCGCTGCCATCGTTGCCGAGGAGAAGAGGGCTCTTGCCGTAGTAGATGGACGACCAATCCGACTCAATCTCGGAGGTCACGGCCGAGACGGGAATCTCGACGTCGACGGCCTGGATTGGCAGGCTGGAGGCGAGGAGCGCAGCCACTGTGAAGTCGCGTGAGAAGCCCATGGCGGATGAGAAAGTGCTAGGGTCCGAGTCGAAGTCTGATGGAACGAATGCGCCCGCCCATGGCACGATAGGACATGTCGGCACGATGCCATGGGCGGGACAGAGGGCCATTTATGATCGCCATCGAAATGATCGAATTTCTTGTTGTCTGCGTTCTCGACGTCTTGGGTCGTGGGGTGATGTAGCAGTCGGAGTGTTGGGCACGTGCACTCGATGGCATCGACAGGAATCGGAGGACCCGTCTTTCCCAGGAGGTTCACCGACGAGCTCATGGATGCCGGGGACGGAGAGCTTCCAGGGGCGCGTGGCGGCGATGCCGTTGTCAATTGGCTCGTGGCGCGATCGGCCAACCTTGAAGGAACAAGGGCGGGAGGGGCCGCTGGAAGCGGAGCGCCTGCCGCGCGTGCCTTACAGGGCTGGAGCCCCGCAGCGAGGGCTGACTCGGAGAAATTTACTTGAGGCGTCCCACTCATCAATTCCCGTCCGGTTCCCAGCACCTGAGTGAGGTGCCGAGCGCCGGCCATCACGCCGAGCTCGTGTTTGCTTCCGACTTCCTCGCGCCAAATTCCCAGATCGGGCAGGAAACCACGTTTCAACATTCCCACCTGTTTCATTTTCCTGAGCTCTGCAAGCAATCCGATGTTTATTTTTGACAGATCTCGGAGATGACATCGCAACTTTTGCCTTTCTCAAGGAACTGAGACTCACCGAGCAGTCCAGCATTAATGCCGCCCACGCACGGCCGACACTGCCCTCCGCAATTTCGGACTCAACAGCTGGCAGGATGAAGGCGGTGCCTGCCCGCTGAAACAACAAACGGCGAGTCTTTGGAGTACTGCCCCTTGACCTGCTCCGGTCCCTCCAAATCAACGCCAAGGGACAGCAAGCCGTCAGGAAATGCCAGCGCTCTGCTGTTTTCATGAGACTGGCAGGCATCGCTGAACAAGGGTGACCGAGGAGTTTTGAACGAGGTCTCGCCGTGTCCCGTCGCATTACCTATGTTTGTATTGCTGCTGATTAAGGTCAGGTATGTCCGGTGCCAGTCACGTTGGCTTCTTCAGCATCGATAACCCCATTGCCAGCACTCAGCAGGTTTTCGGTGAACAACCTGGAAGCGTCAGCATGCTACTGCACTGGAGCGGTGGCCTTGTGTAGCGCAAGGGGATGCAACTACTTAGAGATCAATGTCACTACTAGTACCGTCGCAGGCCCTCTGTTCCGCGTTCACCGCAGTCTTTGGCGAGACTGGCTGCTTTATCTGCTTCATATCCATCTCAATGAGCAATGGCAACTTGAACAAGCTCCCGGTCAAGAAGGAGAAAGAATAGGCGGCTAATGGCCGACAAAGCACAGAGATTTTCCTTCAGAGGAACACCACACAACCGAAAGACTCATGACAGGATGAGCGATATGTCGATAAGGAACCCGATGATATATCACATCGATCTCCGCAAGGCGGCGTCGCATTTCTCCTACACCACGCATCCCTAATTTCAACCCTTCAAGTTGAAGTCCGCCTCTCGAAGCAGTCTCTCCGTCCGTAAGCCCTGGCTGGATGACGGAGATCAGGAAACGACTGGGACCAAAGAAGGTCCGCGAGGAGCACCAGCCTGTCCCAATATTAATGGCCCGTACCGGTTGTGACAGGACCATCGCGGCCTCCTTACTGCATGTATGTTGCCCTTCCAATCGCTGACTCCTGCAACACGCTCTTCTGATGGTTATTACAGACACACAAGGGCAACCTACATGCGGCATGCGACGACTACTACAGGGCCAACAGCTGGGACATGACATTGCCCCGGTTGGCAGCTCTTTCCAAACCGTCACTGGCCAGTTACATTCCACCCGCAAAGAGAATCGCATCGACCCGCGGCTCGTGGAAGTCGACTCAAAGCCGAGCAGGCGTTGGGTCCGAGTTCAGTCTGAGCCTTTTGGCTAGGGCCATTCAGCATGGCGAAAGCTGTGCTACGGTTCGAGCGTACTTGGCACATTTCGCCAAAATCATGGGGCCCGAGACGCTGAAGGCTCGCTTGGCCTCTTCGACATGTTCGGGTTATCCGGCCATCTTTTTCGTCATCGACACTGGCAACGTGGAGTTGGTCAAACTGTGGATCGCCTACGCCGGGAACGCGGACATGACTTCCCACAAAGTGCCAGTCCTCGCCTTTGCAATTGCCCGCTGCCAATCCTTTCGGCAGGACATGCCCATGGTTGTCAAGACCTTCTGAGCCTGGGCTGGTCTGTGGATGTGATCCCCCGCGCGTTCAACGACCCCCTTCATCGAGATCTCCCAGATGATGGGCCTTCCCAAGCCGACTTGACCGACCTGGACGAGCCCGCCAAGTCCTGGTGCGGCCCTGCTTTTCGAAAGCGGCTCGCCCAGGCACTCAACCTCAGCTTCACTACTCGCTATGTCCTTCATCTTGCCTCCCGAGACACGCAGCTCTCGGGCGCGAACAGGAAGCTTGCTCAGATCCACAAAGCAAGCGAGCTGCTGAGCACTCGTTACTTCCTCGTCGGCCAGACTCTGGCCTCGAGCCTCCTCATCGAGCGATTTCTTACGTACGTTTGTAGCCCCCAGGCCATTTCCCCAGGCATTTTGAAGTCTTTGGCTCACCCCCTTGCGTCCATCTTAGGTACCTTGCGATGCCCAAACCGCAGCCACTCGTCCTGCTCTTCGCTGGGCCCAGCGGGCATGGCAAAACGGAACTGGCCCGCAACCTTAGAGAGCTGCTCTCGTTGGATCTCCTGAGTGTCGACTGCACGAACCTCGGACATGAGTCGGGCCTCTTTGGTCCATGGTTTCCGTACGAAGGTTGGAATAAGGGATCAGCCGTCAACAACTATCTCGTCAGTCATAACGGCCAACGATGTGTCATCTTTCTGGACGAGTTCGAGAAGACCGAGGATGAGGTCCGGCAGGCGCTCCTCGTCCCGTTTCACAGCGGTACGTGTTGAGTCCGGGAGAGAGTTACAGTCCTCGCTCACATTCTGGCGCCAGGAGAATATCGCAATCGGAAGACCCTCGACATTGTCAACTGCTCCAAGACCATCTGGGTTCTTGCGACGAATGCCTTTGACCAAATCATTCAAGAATTCTGCGACAAGCACCGAGGCGAGCTTTTCGGCGGCCACAGCTCCCACGATGCCGAGAAAAAGATCAGAGAACTGGGGAAGCACCTCACACGGATCATCGAGAAGGAATCCACCAGTGTGTTTGGCGTAAGTGAATGGGCAGAACGGGCCTCCCCCCGTGTCACCACGCACCCCCTGACTCCTGTCTGCGACCGAGACTGATCGCGGCTGATCCCGCTTTCCCAGGCTCCCCTGACCGGGCGAATCACCGACTTCATCCCCTTCTTACCGTTCTCGCCCATTGAGCAGGCCGCCGTCGCGGATAAGTGTCTCGCTGATCTCGGGCGGGAACTAAGCAGACCCATCGACACGTGCGAGGAGCCTGCTCGGTACCGCCCCATCGGCAATGTCGACCTGCGCATCAAACGGGGGTACTCGGTATGCAAGGCTCTTGCCGAGCGCGGCTACGTCCCAGAGCTGGGGGCACGCAGCATCATCAACGCGGTTGACCGTGAGATCAGAACGCCTCTGGTCAAGGAGTACCTCGACTCCAGAGAGGAGGTCTCTAAGAACCAGTCGGCGAGCAGCTTTGTCGTGGCTGTCGATGCGGGGTCGGGAGAGGTGGAGGTCTCGCAGTGTGCGGTTGACATGGACTGAGGGCGAAAAAAAGAGGGGTGGGGTTCAGGATCGACCAAGTCAAAGGCCCTTTGCATTTCCTGATTGCATTGCACCACATCTTCAATTCTCGTTCTATCTTTGGACTTCGATATTGCTTGCTTCCGTTGCTCACCGTGAGGCTCGGCGTTCACTCATGCCACTGGTAAGGGCGGTTCAGGGGTGCTGAAGCTCATGTCATGACTGAAACACCAAGTGTCTGGGATGAAGCCCGCCGCGTCACCCAGGTCCGTCAACTTTTCAATGCATTTGCACCTCGGTTCACATCTTTCTCCCCATTTACCCCAATCCAAAAGTTGAAAGAATATCTGTCCACACTTCCTTTCAACCACAACGTGCCTTTTCCCACTGGCAAGTATGCCTCTCCCTTCGCCTCGGTATCAAGAGCTCCAAGCAGCTCCGGGTGATGCAGACGGGAGCAGACGGCGAGAAGCGGTGGAAGATAAAGCGGAATCCTTCTTGGAGGACGAAGAGAGAGCTTGGAGCGACATCACTGCAGGAGACCCGGGTCTGCCGCAAAGGAGGGTGTCAAGGAGACGGCGCATTTGGACGGCTCTGATGTCGATACGGTCGCTCCTGGACACGGTGCTGCTTCTCGTTATCCTGGGACTGCTGCTGGAACGGGGATGGGAGAGGCCATCCTGGTTTGAGATTGGAGGAGACATGACCGGGTTCGCTCCCAGAAGTACGAACATCTCTGAGTCCTTGATGGGCTTTGGCCCCCCTTGCTAACTTAAAAACAGTCTCGCAGCAGATCAAGTCATTTGTGCCAGATCCTACGTTCATACCGGAGAATGGGTCTGAGTTCTTTACGGATGCCGTCCGGTCGAGGTGGCTGAGCATCGTTCCCAGTGAGTTGTGCCCATGTATATGTGCGCCCCTCAGCATCGTGGCTTACCTTACTTGTCTTCCCCCAGGGGGTCTCGGCTACGTCCGAATCAACAACACTGAGTCCTACAACAACCTGCCCACACCACTGGAGCTCTACCCCGACTCGACGTTTACAACCTCGGTCACGCACCAGCTGCACTGCCTGCACGCCATCGTCGAAGTCATGGCGGCGTACACGTCCAACCAACTCGACAAGGTGCCTGCCGAGGGTCCATGGCATCTCAGCCATTGCTTTGAGTATCTCCGGCAGAGCATCATGTGCTGCGGAGACATGACCCTGGAAGGCCAACACACCACCTTTCCTGCAGGGTTTACGGGGAGTGATGGGTGGGATGCGAAGCACGTGTGCAGAGACTACAACCAGGTGCTGGCACACTTGGAGAAGAATAGGGTGGATGATGAGAGCTGGGTTTGATCCTCGCTCAGGGGGGCTGGAAAAAGGGGCGAACTGTCTTACCCACACATTGGAGGACGACCTTGCTGCTTCGCAGGTGTCAGAAAGGGGGTTGTGATATCGACTTTTCCAGCCCCCTTTTTGCGTTTCTCCTGTATTGACATAAATTTTGCCTAACTTTTTGGTTGGTCATTTCGCACACTGCTGAGATTTGATGATTGGTACAATACCGGGCGTTGACGATCCATTCGCAACATGCAAGGCCTCAACCAGCTCGGGCTTCTAAATCACACACACTCTGGTTTTATTTTCTCTCCGATTTCTGGGCAATTCAGTACAAAAGAACAGGCAGGTCTCTCGCAGTTTTCTTTCCCGTGCAGTTGCCAAACCCACTCTGGCACCCATTGTTAACATCACAATGATCGGTCGTTGTGCCACAATATCCCCTAATTAAAGTATCCAGCGTCAGCTCCAAACCTCACCACACACGGATTCACTCAAGAACACTCACGCAGCACTACAACAGCTCACAACCGTCGCATTACCAGGGCAGCGGTACCCATTCTTGCCAGCCCCCGTAGACCCACACGTCCCATCAATGGACAGAGACACACCCGGCTTGGGCGCGTAGCAGGCGCTCGACGAGTTGGAGTAGCGCGTCTGGCAGCCGGCCGTGGTCAGGCAGAAGGCCTCGGTGGTGCCGCAGTAGCCGTACTGCGAGCAGCAGGCGGCGTCGGACGGGCACGTGTAGCCCGAGTTGGAGGCGCCGCACGTCTTGTTGGGGGAGACGGCCCGCGGGGCGAGGGTCAGTTCTGGAGGGACGGCGGCGGCGAGGGCGCCCAGGGGCAGGAGGAGGAGGGTGGTTAGGTGGGGGACCATTTTGTGTGGTGGTGTATTGGATCACTTCAGGCAAGCTAGGATGAGTGAATTGTGGTACTTGGAGTAATGCGATGATGGTTAACACCTGAGTGACGTTGGGTTTTATAGAAATTGGGGCTGGCAGCTGGGGGTATGGTGCCGGGAAAACTGCCGGGACAAGAAGGGCACAATCTATTCCCTGACGCGTCGTGGACAAGCCTGCATTGTTGAGTACCTACTGGAGGAATCTATCATGCCTCGTACAAATGGGCGAGTCCATATTTACCCGCAGTTGCGTCGTGGGATCTGCTCTCCAGGGTATCAATGGGATCTCCCTCCCGTTATAACCGCGGGTAATATAGTAGGTACGGCTTGCCGGTTTCTCCGCAAGACGGGAATGCCTGGCGGTATAGGTAGTACAAACAATTTGCTGCAACAATAAAGCTGCTCAGGGGTCAGGATTGGAGCGGATCGACCAGTCGCCAAATGTTGATTTCAATGACATGGAAGCAGGGTGCTGGGCTGCTGCCTTGAGATCGAACTGCAGAGTCAGAGACGATCATGATACCTTAGTTTAAAGTGCAGTTCTTCAATGCCACGTCCGCCGCTTGGTCAAGGGAGAAATGCTGCAGAGATGTGACTAAGGTAGGCTCAAGACTTGCTTCATCTTTTGGCTTGGTGTATTTAGTTCCTATCCCAAATGCCAATATGTCCTTCACTGCCAAGACATCATCCCGTCCCTACCTGAATTCAGGGGTAATTCAGGGGTTGCAACGCTGCTCAGTGAGAAGTGCTGTACTGTGCTGAATAGTGGTAGGACCGGATGAAGTGAAGCTTTGTACAAGGACTTGAGAGGTGGAACAAGTCAAGGACCCAAGGTACAGTTGACACTCTTCCAATCCTAAACTTCGTTGATCCTCAGGTTAAGGCCAAGTCCGCATCTGAGGGGTCTCGAATTTGTGGTTAGGTCCCTTCATGTTCACTCAAGCTTCAAGTTCTCCGGTCGGGGACCACTGGCAGCGGTTGTTTTCAGTGTAAGGTTTCATCCAGAAACAGAATATTGGAGACGGATACCCACTCATTGTGTGTAGAATTCCTCCCACTCGGTTCAAAAAAGAGTGAACTAGGCCCTCTCCGGTTTAGCTTGGGACACAAGTGCTCTGCGTGCGTGGCAGGAACTGAAATCACTTGTCCAAGCTTTGAGCTGAACTCGCTTGCGTAGGCAGCAACATCCCGGAACCACCACTCCGATGTCAGGAGCATCGACGCCTGCTGCTTCTTAACCCCTTCAAATCCTTACCTGGGAAACTTGCATCTTTCTGCCCCAGCCCCCTATCATCATCCCTGACCCGCGGCTTTACCTGAACAAAGGAGACGCTAATCTACAGCATGATGGCGACGCCCAACACCAAGCGCGCGCTCGCCGACCTTCCCGTCGAGCTTCTTCAGCACATTTGCTCCTTTCTACGCCCTGTCTGTGATACATCACAGCAGCAATATCCATGCCGCGATTGCATCAGCCAGCGACCCGGGTGCCACAAATGGACCCGCGGGTTGATCGACGTGTCGCGCCTGTCCAGGACATGCCGCCTGCTCCGCGACATCGCCCAGCCGCTCGTCTTCCACTGCTACTCGGACATGTTTGCCGGCGACAAGGCAGCCCGCCAACTAACCCGGCTCGGGCGGACCCTCCTCTCGCGGCCCGACCTCGCCCAGCACATGCGCTTCCTCACGTTCAACGAACCGCGTCTGGACAAGCTCGACGACGACGACACAGCCATCGTCGCCGCCAGCATCGCCCAGCTCGGCCTGCCGCCCGTGCCATGGCACTGGAACATCGACGGCCAAGGCTACCTCAGCCTCATCCCGCTCGAGATCGTCCTCGCCTGCACGCCCAACCTCGAGTACCTGCGCATGCCCCTCGACCACGACTGGAACCTCTGCCTCATCCCGCAGCTCCTCAAATCCCGTGGCCCCTTCCTCCCCAAACTCCGAGCCCTCGCGGTAGAACACTACTACATAGCCGGCGACAGCTGGGACGTCTCCCCCGACGCGACCTACTCCATCGCAGAGGCCGCGCCCAGCCTGGAAATGCTCTGCATCCCCAGCCCGAGCGCAGGGTACGGCACATCACTGCTGCCGCTGGCCAGCCTCCGGCGGCTGTACTTCCAGGCCGGGTGCAGCATCGACCCGGACCATCTCGCGCACATGCTGCGGTCGGCGCCTAAGCTGGAGGTGCTGGCGCTGCACTGGGATGTGATGGCTGACGAGTTCGAGTCCGCCGATGACCGGGCGGTGACGGATGCGTGGGATACGCTGGAGATCAGGAGGGACTTGTTGAGGGAGATTAGGCTGGATATTCGGGATGATATTGAGGTGGGGGGTGGTGAGCGGGACTCCCTAGGGGATTTCGAGAAGTTGGAGGTGCTCAAGGTGAACTGGCACTCCTTGAAACCGCTGCGGAGGGCGTGGAAGCGGAAGAACAGCGTTGCGAGAGTCGACAGTTTCCTGTCGACCTTTTTCCCGCCTTCGATACGGGAGGTGACGTTTTGGGCGCTGGATGCCGAGGAGATGACGGCCGCCATGCTGAGGTTTGCAAAGGTGGTGGCCGTCGGGAGGTATCCCAATCTGGAGAGGGTGGTTCTGGGGCCGCCTGAAGAGGACACAAATCGCAAGTTCTTTGGGGAGTACCGCAATACTGGGGATTGGAGGCCGGTGAAGGATGAGCTGGAGGCGGACTTCCGGAAAGGGGGTGTGAGCTTTGAACTGAGATGGGAGAGTTCGTACTGGCTGTCTGGCCGCGTTGAATAAGGTATAAACCGTTTTCTGGTTTTGCAATATCGAAGGTCTCATGCGCCTCCCCTTGGCTGGGCTGATATGTTGGCATTAGGAGAAGTTACTGAGTAGTCAATCTCACTTTCTGCCCTGTTCAGGCTCCATGAGCTCTCCGTCTTCGCCAGTCCGTAGCCTCCTGGGCGGCCACTCTGCAAGGAGGCTAAGGGAAATCAGAGAGGCGACGCAAAAATAGAGCATCACCCGCATCTGCTGGCTGTACCCCCAAGCGTAAACCTGCCTGACCCTGACTTGGAGCTCAGAGGGCAGATGCCGGATGCTCTGGGATGACTGAAGCAGTGCCGCCTGTTCTTCTGAGGTCAAGAACCCTGCAGTCTGGCTCCTAACATGGTTGCTCAAGAGGGTCGAGCAAATGGCGAGCCCGATGGTTCCACCAAGCACACGGATCTGGGTTGCAGCGCCCATCGTGACGGCTAAGATGGTTGGTCAGCCCCTGATGACGAAACTAAGGTGGCTAGGAAGCGAAGTCTTACGCATGTCTCTCTGCTTAACCACCAAGGGCACCATCATGAAGACAGTACTGAGGTTAAGGCCGAACCCAAAGCCCATGATGACCTGATATCCGTATTGGAAGGACGGCACATCCAGTCTGGACGAGTCCAGCGAGCTGAACAGGCCAACACCGAGGGTTTGCAGACCGCAGCCAGCCAGCAGCACATAGAGAGGTGGTTGTTTGAGCTTTGTTGTAAGCAA